>JAUTCZ010052243.1:0-10871 GCA_032273805.1 Melanodrymia brightae | reverse complement strand
TCATATCTAAATGTAGTTTAGTTTGAAAGGCCGACAACTGAAATGTTCATACCTAAATGTAGTTTGCTATGAAAGGCCGACAACTGAAATGTTCATATCTAAATGTAGTTTAGTTTGAAAGGCCGACAACTGAAATGTTCATACCTAAATGTAGTTTGCTATGAAAGGCTGACAACTGAAATGTTCATATCTAAATGTAGTTTGCTATGAAAGGCGGACAATTGAAATGTTCATACCTAAATGTTGGGTGGGGGAGGGGGGAACCGTTTGTGACAAATATGTATGTTGGGTAACCATCGTTCCCTCAGAGCAGATGTCTTTGGTGCATTCTGGTCACATGTATGGTATACAATTCATTACTACGTGGTAAAGTGCTATTTATACTAAAAAGTGGGCGGCATTTACACGTTGGTCCCGCCACTCCAAAAGGTGGGTGGGGTGCATGTCCTCCCCCTCACTGAACCCACCAAGTGACGCCCATGTAACTACATAATTCCATACATTTATCAAGCTGACAACTGAAATGTTCGTACCTAAATGTAGCTTGGTATGAAAGGCGATGAACATGGAACCCGAATGACATTTGGCCCCTTTTCTCTTGCACGGTTTACACGCCTTGTTCTCAACTCGCTCCATTTCCTCTATGGAGTTCTTGCAGAAACAATCCCGGTTTGACATCTAAATAAAGACAAATAGAAGGACAAATACAATGTGTGTTGGTGACAGTAATACTATTTATTACACTCCAGTGTAAGATATAGATCATGTCATAACAATACTTAATATCTAACTAGTTTAATATTGGCACGTGCAACGAGGGCCTTTGAACTATGTATTATCATGGGAACGCGAGTCATGTGACAGTCGCTTTCGCTCATCAGATACCAAAAGTGTTAACTCGTTTCATAAAAATGGTATAACAAGCAAACTCGGTTAGTATTCTATATGTATCTCCGGAGGAGATATCGTAGGAGATATCACACATTAGGTCAACGATGTCTCCTGCGGAAGCCTGAATCATCTATTAAACATTTGTTTGTATTACTTCGTTGTCACCTGTTAAATATGTTTTAGCCTTAATTGAAAATGATTAAAAAAATAGCTTATCTCCCTGATAAAAGGCTCAGTCATGTTACAATAAAAATAGTTATTTATGTGCTTATATCCAATTGAGGTTCAAGCATGTCTGTCCTGAACATGCATTCCAGCAGCCTCAACTGCCTGCCCAGGACATAAGTTAGTGTTACTATGAGAGAGGAAACCTCCTATTTGATATTCATTCATTCGTATTAGCTTTAAGTGTTTAGACACCGTCGCCATGGTTACGGTCCGCCATCAATGCTGAGGCTGTACTCAAGGAATCTTTTATACAAGCACTAAGGTTAGAGCTCATTTTGTGATTAACAAATCCCATTGCCTCGAACGGGATTTGAACCCAATGCCTACCGGTCTTGATCCTGGTTGTCTAACCATTACACCACAATTCGCTGAGGTTTTCGTTTGCTATTTGAGGTGGTCTGATCTGTACATTGTTTGTGTTGATTGCGTGACAGAACAATACATACATGTATGATTGACCTAAGAGATTAAACTATCGTATTCCACCTTTATCTGTAATTGTATTCTTTCTCTTGCCATTCAGCGACCCTACAGACTTAGCTATAAAACATTTTCATTGCACTTACGAGTTTACAAGCGTTTTAAAGTCAAATACTCATGGCCTGGCTTCTGTTTGGCTGTTTTAGTAGTTATTCATCTCAAAAAGGTATTTTGTTTTAATACAGTTATCAGTTATGAGTGATATTATAATAATCCGTCTTGAGATCAGTGGACACATCGAGTTTGTTCATGTTTTATTTGTCAAAGAGTTGTACACCGAAGGCTGTGGTGTGTGTGCTACCTTGTCTGGGAAAGTGCACAAATGTAAATGAAAGATCCCTTGTTGCATGTTGCAGCAGCACTTTGTTTCTGAGACCATGTGTCAATATAGCAGTATGTTTGATATGCTATAGCGGATGATTATCAATCAGTGTGCTCCAGTATCATCATCATCATCATCATCACCTAAGACCATGTGTCAACATAGCTGTGTTTGACATGCAATATCTTGCGATTATCATATCTATCGATGTGCTCTGGACAGTGGTGTCATTAAACTTAGCAACTTTTACTTAAATTACTTTTTATGTTTTTAACGAATGTCTACTTATAATTAGTTGGGTGGTGTGCAGTGAAAGTTGGTGGGGGTAGGGGGCGGGGGCATGTGTGAAATAAAAAAAATATATATGGGAAAAGTCTGGAAAGTGGGGACTATGCGTCGCCCCTTCCCCCTGTTCTATAGCACTCTGTATGACAGTTGTATACAGTGTTTACAAGTGTTTTTTAGGAGCAGGACGTAGCTCAGAGGTAGAATGTCCGTTTGTAGCGGGATGGGTCGAGAGATCGATCCTCCACAGCACAAACCATTTTTATGGGCTATTTTCCATTCCAGCCAGTGAAACAAGTCTGTTTTATCAAATTCCGTGTTGTGTGCTATTCTGTCTTTGGGATAGTGCACATAAAAGACCCCTTGCTGTTTTTCGGTAAGAGTAGCCCATGAAGCAGCGACAGCGGGATTCCTCTGAGACCATGTGTCACTATAACCATGTCTGACGTCCAATAACCGCTGATGTATAATCGATGTTTCTAGTGGTGTCGTTAAATAAAACAAACTTTCAAAAAGGTCACAAGATCAAAAGATGTGTATATAAATTTTGTTATCTGCATCTTCTCCGCATTTTGGAGCACACCACTCAAACTTTATATCTAGTTAGTCTATATAATATCGGGATGAAAAACAAATGTCGTACAGTCAAGGTCATCGGGTAAAGGTTGTGGGTCTAGGCCCAAATTGGTGAAAATTAGTGTGTATAAATTGGATGGCACATTGTCCGGCGAACGAAGTTTATATTTCATGTTTTTACCTAATCTGAAGGTGAAGGTTATTCACACCATCATTAGACTTACAGCACAAAAACAATAAAACTCATATCACACTTTATTTACAATAGGCAATTGTATGTTGAAAACTTGAGATATAAGTATGTACAAGAGCGTGAGCACAAACATGCCAATAGGAATATCATTGAAACGTTTAAGCATTCATAAATAGAGAATATTTGTGTATTGTCAAATAACATGTTTACTTCATTAAAAGAAAATATACACTTCGTACTTTTCACGAGATGAATAAAACTATACAAACATTTTCTATTAATTATATACCTGTACAAAATGTTTCCACATAAGATATTTTAAAAATTAAATCTCAGAGCTGAACAGATAAAATTCAATGTTGAAGCAGCATTACAGTGAAAGGTATCGGCTAAATACTGCGTTGATATTTTCACGTGGTTTGTTATCCAACTCAAGTGAAAATAGCAACTATATTTTCACTATATAATTATAATACCGGTATACTATCTCACCCTATGTTATATAATAAAAATTACAATTCATTGAGATGAGGTTCATAGTAACATTGTACATGGAAGATTATTTGTATCTGTATATTTACCATGATAGTATACAAGTAACTGTAAACGACTCATAATTGTCTTACTTTTAAAATATGATTTAATTATGTTTTAGTCAAAATGTCATGACATCAATTAAAATTGTAGTTTTTTCAATATAATCTATCACAATATATTATACAAGACCATGATATGACTCTGCAACGGTCAAATGGTATAGTAACAAATTTAACTAATCTCTATTTTTATCATGCAGTTAAATTAAAGCTCATTTTTAGAATAAAATTTCATTTAAGAAATAAAGCTGGTCACTATGGTGTCATATGACCAATACATTATAGATTGTTATCTGCATTGAAACATGTAGTTGTGTTGCAGTAAAGTCAATATAATTCCATAATAAGTCTAGAGTTTATTGTAAAAAAGCAACACATGTTAACAATTTGAAGTTGATGAATTCAGACATCAAATGTCAACAAATCTTTGAAAATGTGGACCAAAGACAAAGAATTGTAGAGGTTATTGTGGATTTTAAATATGCATGGAACATAAATTCACATATTTCGATTAGACAGTGTTTGCAATCAACTGCTCACTTGAACTTAACGATACACATTGGCAACAAAGAAAAAAACTACTTTATTCTATCTTACTTGAAATTGTTTATAAACATTGTATATGTTTTACCTAATGCACACAATTCTGGAATGTTTCCTAATACAAAGTTGAGCAAAATTCAAAGCTGCAAAGGCAAGATAGTCCAGTAAACATTTTCACACACTATAAGGACGGAATAAAAACGGAACTATTTTCTTAAGATATTCATATCGTATCACATATTGCTACATATTGTCAATACTGTTTGAAAAATTAAAGATTCATATCAAACCGTTAATTAAACTGGTGTAAACTTCCATCAAACTTATCTCATACTTTGTGGGTATACTTTCGGATTTATGACACCGCCTATATAAAGATATTTAATTTGGAATACCACTGAATAAGTACTTCTTCAATTTTCAAAATATATTGTGATTGGGGTAAAGATACAAAATACAACTCGAAATATGTAATAATATAATTAATATACAAATGTATGCATGGTTAGTGCTATGAGAAACACTGATCATGCTTTATAGTTCAATTATGAATATCACGGTAAACCACACTAGAACAAATATTAAATACAGCTATACTATTACAAATGCATGTGACAAAGTGAATAATTTCACATGGACGAGAGTGACAGATTAAATAGCTTTGATAAAGTTAGAGTAGATTACAAACCAATCACTGGTTTGGTAACATCACAATTTAGGTACATCACAGACATGCCACATTTAAATAATTATAAATAAACCAATAAAAATTCCATTTCGTATATAAATACCAACATTTATATGTTACAACAGTAGATTCCTGTTATTTGCATAGGCCTTGAACATGAAAATATATGCTATTAACCAGTTTATTCAATTAAACATTTGGACATAAAGGAGTTTGTGTTATTAAGTGAATGACAATTCAGTGCATAGTAATAAACACTATAAATATTCATCAACTTAAAGATTAACACATGTAATTCAAGCAATCAAATCAGTGGTAAAACATTGTACAATAATCATACAAAGTATTATACATAATTTTGTTTGTCCTATATACATGTACAACAAATTAAAATAGTCAATTAACATCACCAGAAAAGTGAGAATTTTTTATGCAATTATTGATATTTTGTACAGCTTTGATAGCAAAAGTTTTTGTGTGGCATAATATGCATATAAGTGATTTATGCTATAAACCGATATGCAAATAAGTGGAATCTACTGTATTATATATCACAAGCATTACAATGGACGGTTTCTCATGTGAACACAATTAAACGTTGTGCCAGGATCCAGGTTAAAAGATATTCAGTCCTCTAGAAGTATAGTTTACAAATAGTCAAACCTGCCTGAGCAGCCACCTGTATTAAGCAGCCACCTGTCTTAAAGGGTCACCACAATATTCTACCAAATCATCAATTGTAGTGCATTATGACCTGTATTAAGCAGCCACCTGTCTTAAGAGGCCACTTTTTGTGGCTGCTTAAGACAGGTTTGACTGTATGTATATCCTGCGCTTCATCAACTTCACAGGTATAATAGTGTGTGTTGTGTCCGTCCATTGGTCCGTCCGTCCAAATCGTTTCTGGAGTAAATCTCCTACACTATAAGTTCATCAAACTTATGTGTGTGTGTGCGCGCGCGCGCGCGCGCGCGTATGTGTGTACATAGGGAAGGCGGTATGTCGCACACCAAATGTAGGTAACTGTGACTTATAGGTTTCTAGGTTTCCGAAGCATAATATTATTTGGGGAAAACTTATTCATATAGGGTCATCAAACTGTGTATGTGTCTATAAATTATGTAGGCGAGGCGGGCGCATTCGTAAAGCCCTGCTTCGAGTCCCATTCACTTTAATCTTTAAGTCAGATTGTACTTTATATAATTTTATATAGGTAATGACACCAAGTTGAAGTGTGCCTGTATTATAAACATTTAACACATTTCGTATTAACTTAAGGACGCCACCAGCTTGAGTGACAGGTCTCATATGATGACTTGCTTGTCGAATTATTATTCAATGAATACTAGTAAATAAAATATAGAAATAACATAAATTAAATAGATTAATGTAGTAAATTATAAACTAAAATAATTAATTAATAAAGTAAATAAATTATTAAATAATACAAAAACACGTAGATAAATAAAAAAATAAAAAAATACAATAAATTAATAATAAAAATTATTAAATAAAAATAAAATTGAATGAACTATTTAATATAATATTAACAATAGACTTCGTTTATAAATGTTTATTTATTCAACGTTTGACAAATAAAAGAGGACATTTTGTTATTGTTGATTAGAAATGAGATATGTTCTCAGTCATGTTGCGGTGCGGTTAAACAAGGGAGAGTAGGAGGTAGTATAGTAAGGAAACAGTCAGTCAGTCAGTCAGTCAGTCAGGAAACGGGAGCCGAATGACGATCCGAATATCGTCATTGCATTCCTCTTACTGACGTACGTACATCCATACACGCTTATCAATGCATTTCATTTCGTGTCAAGGATTTCCGGAGATTAAATTACATGTACAAACTCTATTTTAAACATTTACAATCTACCTTATTTTTTTTAAATTCGAAGAAAATCGGAAAGACGCTCCCGTAATCATAACTTTTTCGTCATCCTTTATTTGACCTGAATGATCCGGGCGGTGGGTGGGGTGGTTTTGGCGAGGGTGATTATAAGGGGGCCGGGTGAGGGACCAAGCGGCCTAACGTTGTACATGCCATCTCAACTTTGGTGTAAAACCCTTGAACTCTGCCCTGTGCAGCGATACACATTTGACTAGCTGTCAATGTTTTGTCGATTTGAGTTCACCCCTTAAACAAGTACAAAGCGCACTTTGTATATTGTGTAATTTCAATATATTATTATTACTAGTATCTTACTATAGAAAAAAAGGCGATGTTATTTTCCGATAGGTGTTTATGAGGGCACCTTTAGTGTGTTGTATTTTTCCTTCAATCTCATTTGCAGTGGGAATATAATTTACCAAAATTTTAAAAACTGGAAATAGATTTATCTGTTTAATCATACATTGATTGCAGAAGGTGCGCGTCCATAGCGGGAATCCTGTCGGAAATATTCGCTGTCGGTCGTAAGAAGGCGGGCTATTGTCAATTGACTGACATTGCGTCGAGTAAGCGAGCTAAAAATAGCCAAACTTTAAGGGGATTTCCACACGTCACACGTCCTGCTTGCCGCATGGTATATATATCGAAATGAACAACGTTAAGCCTCATATCAAACTCTTTACTCGTTTAAAGAAGCTTCCAAATAGAGGAATTTGTACCTAACATTAAACTGACAAGACACTTTTTTAAATAGTTTAAATTGTAATAGTATTTTACACTGGAATCAGAATTACATTATTAAATAAATACGTTATGGAATCGTGGATGCAGTTCATAGTTCTGTGTTTCTCTGTCGTCTGTCACGTGACAGTCGGACTTCCTCTTGAATCTCAACAACAGGCACGACGTGTTGCACGTTCAACGTCACAGTGCAAGACGCCGGACAATCTGGACAGTTTGCTGACCAGTGTGAACAGCATAACGGACGGCGTTACGTACTTGCGCAGCGTCAACTGGACCGGCACGGGGATGTTCAGCGGTGAACTCAATCTGGACCAGGTCGCCGAGAGTCTGACCAAGTTCACCGACAGCACAGTTTGCAATGTGGCCAGCACAGACACGGATGCGCCTATTTGGGTTCGATCCCTGTGTCCCTGGTATTACGAGCTGGTGCCAATGCCGGACTACTATCCAAACCACATGGTGCAAGCCAAGTGCAAGTGTGAAAGATGTGTCGAAAACAACGTCAATGTTTGTGAGGAAGTTTCAACGAAGATACGGGTTCTTAAGAAAAGTAACGCGTGTATTGACGGTTTCGACATCTACAAGGAGGAGACAATTGATGTATCTGTGGGATGCGCATGCGCCAAACCAAGACTGACCGAACCGGCAACGACAACCCTGGCTTCGACTGCAGCAGACGACGAGTGTCCCCCTGGAATAGTGTGCTAGTAAACGTCAACTTGAAAACAGGCTCGGATTGAACTCTGTGCAAGTTATGCATATCCTATCATTTTGTAGTCAGTATCTGACGAACCAAGTATTACAATTTTACTTTATTATTTTCGCTTCACATTGATATGTAATATTGTTATTATTGTTTGTTTTATGTCAACTGTAAGTTTGTCTAACTGTTTTTGATCAACATATTTTATAATTATCAATTCCTATTTTGTGTATTATTTTCCCTCCATGCAGACGTCGTACCCACCTCGTGTTTACATTACTATGTTACGCTAACATAATTATTATTTGTATAATACATTGTATTTTGTAGTCGTGTAATATAATATTTTAACATACATGTATTGTATAGCGTAACAAAAGAATAATGACTGTTCCAATGTGTGTAATTTGAATGAATGAACATTGTATTTTCACGCCTGAAGATAGTTTTAGATCTTGTGCATAAGATATAAAGCATTTTGTACATATTTCATTATTAATTTATTTGTACAGTTTAACGGAAAAGCCGTCACAACTTTAGACATGCAATACCTTTTTGTATATTTCACTTTATTATAATTATTACGCTGAAAATACATTACGCGTGTAGCGATTGGTCAATAGGCAGCGCTTACAATCTCGTACGCCTTATCAAAACACCTATACTAGAAGTAGAGCTAGCATTACTTTTAGATAAATTTCAAATATTTACTAGAATGTTACAACATTTTGGATAGATAGGTTAATTACGAGGTGTTTAAAAGGTCGTACGGGATTGGTCGCTCTGTATTTCCTACTAGTCTGTCTCCAGTAGGCCAATACTGGTACATGTACATACTTTTAGAGTTACGTATTTTATAAATACTATATTATTTTGTTTGAATATTCGATTATTAGGGCCTATGTATCTATGCTGTTCTTGTATTTTGTGTACTAGGTTTTATAATATTTATAATATGTATTATGTACATGCATGTTAAGTTTTAGAATTTATTAGATTGATTTTATATGTTTTGTATTGTGGTGTATGGGTGTTCATAAACACATACATTACTCAAACGAAACACTTTGTTATGGTCACGTGAGACATCTTTACCATCACGTGACCATGTTTTTCCTGCCGCTCAATAGTATTTTTGTTTTATTTAATTCACTTTACAAAGTATTATGTCAACCCACATGTGACCTCGGTGTAAAAATATACATTGTTTGTTTGATACAAACATGTTTTTCAAAATAAAAACAATTAAAATAAAAGACGTAGATTTTGTTATATATTGACAGTATTCTACTGGAATTAAATAATTAAATGTGTGTCATAGGTATTAAAACTTGTAACGTATAGTCAGTCATTGCTGTCGATAACGAAATGGCAGTGTTTATAAATGACGATTGCCACTGGTCAGGACAAATAGTTATGCGTCATTTTGTGAACACTGGTATCATCACTGAATTGGGGGCGGGGCGTAAAGTGTCCGCCTGCGGTTTCATGGGTCGAAGGATCGATTCTCCTCAGGGGACCCGTTGGGTTATATGGCGACAGTGGGATTGTGTCAAGTTTCGATATAATCGCATTTTATTACCCCAGCTGGTACTCTAACTGGGGAAAGTAAATATCACTGAGAAATTATCAAACATTAGTATAACGTGTGATTTGATTGGGTTGCTAAAACCATTCCAGCCACTGACCGGTACGTTACTAAAATATGACGTCACGCATATTCCGGAGAACTATGCCAAATCTTTTTCAGCGTTACATTGCCGTGAATTATGTTTGGAAAAGCATTTCGCAATGAAATGTCTGGAGTAATAAATACAATAATAAACTTGCTACCCTGTATTATCAAGTTTAAGTCACTCGTGAAATAATGTTTATTTTAGTCACTTGCTAAAGCTCGTGACAAATGAAAATGATTTCACTTGGGACTTAAACTTGATAATACAGGGTGGCTCGTTTAATATCCGCTATATCTGACATCCAATAGCCGCTGATCACTAATCAATGAGGTTCAGTGGTGTCGCGTGACGTCACAGTCATACACACACGTCATTAAACAAACTACCATAGTATCAATAGCCAGACAATAATTACCTGGCAAGCGGGCATGACAGTAACTTGGCACAATGGTTTGGTTTATCGAGACTATAAACAAACGTTTAAAGTTAGTTGTAACTTATGTACGTGCTTATATCGAATTAAGGTTCAAGCACGTCTATCATGGTCAAGCAGGCAAGCTGCCTCGACTGTCTGTCCACAATGGTTTGGTTTATCGAGACTATAAACAAACTTTTAAAGTTAGTTGTAACTTATGTACGTGCTTATATCGAATTAAGGTTCAAGCACATCTATCATGGTCAAGCAGGCAAGCTGCCTCGACTGTCTGTCCAGGACAGTAGTGTTAGTATGACTAGTTGTGTACACTGTCAGATGTAAGTGGAAGTACGCCTAGACATTGAGTGGAGCACCATGGGTTGGAGCCGGTACTGCATGGGATTAAAAATCCCATATGCCACGATGGGATTCGAACCCAGTACCTACCAGTCTTAAACCCGACGCGTTTAACTACTATGCGATTTGGGGAGCGGGAAGTAGCTCAGAGGTAAGATGTCCGCCTGTGGCGGGATGGGTCGAGAGATCGATCCTCTACAGCGAAAACATTTTTATGGGCTATTTTCCGTTCCAGCCAGTGAAACACGTCTGGTTTATCAAATTCCGTGTTGTG
>JAUTCZ010052232.1:0-10872 GCA_032273805.1 Melanodrymia brightae | reverse complement strand
TACGGGCGAGTCAAAGTGTTGCTGTGAGTGGCCCGATTGGCCAGTCAAAAAATATCCCAAGTGCATACCCTGAAATAGGTGTTGATAGTTTTGGAATGTTTTCGTGGAAATCGATGTTATATTAAAAAAAATATTTTGAAATACGAAAAATTAGGGTCGGTCGGGTAACCGGAAACAAACAATATTTTTTGATACGCCTCACCCACATTCCACGACTTTAGATTTATTTTATTTCAAATATAAACATACTATAGTAAATTCTGCCAAGATGTAAACAATAAGGACACAGTATGTACATCTTTTTCTCCAAAATTAAATCATTGTACTAAAAGAATGGCCATTTTCCATTAAATGCTGACTAATCATCAATGTGTTCCAGTGGTCATTAAACAAACAAACTTTATAATACATTTTTTTATCTTTTTCAGTTTCCAATCCTGACTCTCCTGGTGTAAGTATGACTATCAATGCTGAGAAACTAGCGTAATGCAAAAACATTAAGTTTCAATAGTGGGATAAAAGTTGAAGTTTGAGTTATGACATTTTGTCATATATATTGGTACAATTCTCTGAATTATTTTGCACATTATTTCTCTATGTTGTTTATATATGTACACAATGTCAGTTATATTATATGTATGTGTGTGCTATGGAGGTGACCCTAAATTAAACACCAATAATATATACTAGTAAATGTATTTACAATTAAACTATTGTTATCAGTGCTTGAAGAAGTACAAAATGGCTAAAACTTTGTGCAATTTATTTTCTTTGGATGAGTGGTATGTTTTAAATTTAATAAATAGACCGGTGCGGATCCAGATTTTTAAATAGAGGGGCGACCCCGGCGTTCTTGAAATAAAAAGTGCCATTTTGCACTCATTTAAATTTAACATAGAAAAAAATCAATAATATACCTATATAGGGGATTGAGGGAGGTCGGGAAAGGGCAGTCCCCGACTAAATCTGTGCCTGATAGAATATATCTGTAAGTGTCTAGTATGTTTCAGTGATGAAAGTATTTGATATCTCTTGTGTTACACAGAGTCCGCAAGGCCGTAAAAAGAATTTTAATACGAAGGGATGCAAGACTGCACAAAACAACGACAAAGAGAATATCAAGGACAGTTCAAATGGTGAGAGTGTTACTCGCTTTTTACTATTAAGATACGTCTTGCACAATCGCGCAATATATACCACACATTAATGCATTAATCAGGTGATGTCGTCACAGTATTTTATATACATCTATCATACTCGACCAATGTCCAATCTGGCAGCCTGTACGTTTTGGTAAACCACTGATTAAAATCTGAATCACTCAGTTTGTTTATTGAAAATGGACTAATTTAAGTAGTAAATTTGTGTAAAAATATGTTTAGCTTTAGTACCCAGTATGAAGTAATGTAATAGTCTTCATGTAATATTACGACAGTCCAGAATAAAATAATTATTAATGCGATGGTGGAAAAATACAAGTTTTTTTTTTTCATATTTGATCCCAAAACATTTATATTAGTTTATGTATAGAATTTGATACATAGACTGTTGCTGTTCCCTGACTGCTCACATAATCATATAATTCTGATTTGCCCAACTGGGTAAGTATGCACATATTTGCTAGTAGGGAATGCGGAAATAAACAAGATGAAAGTTCAAAGTGACAGAATTTTTAAAGGCCGGACTTCGTGTTTGTAAGGTTTTCGTTTCCTCTATCTTATTAGCATATACCATATAGTTTGTGTGGTTATCAGTTCTTCAATTATCTGATTCATTAAAAGAATTCTGTTTTACAATAATATTCTTGTATAGATATATAAATTACTGGTTATTTATTTTTGTCTGCTTGTAGTGGTCTTTATTTGTCGTAGTGCTTGCATGCTATTCTAGTTGTCAATTTTAATATATAATCTGATTTCTGAATGATTCAGCATCAAATGAAATAGAGATGATTATACGAGCAGGTTTGTCAGAGTGATTTCGCAAAACAGGAGTCCGTATTCTTGTATTGCCCGAGCGAGAGCAATATAAATGTTATACAAGAATGCTGACACATGTTTAGAAAACAATAAGTCACACAGATGTGAGTGTAATAATTTCTGCTTTATTATTAGAACACATGTACGAACAGCTTTCAATAACCCACAAATGCCTTAAAAGAACTTTTATTCCGAGGCCGTTAATACCCTAAACCACAAGAACGTCCCATAGACAATTAGACATGTGATGTAAGGGTTTTTATAAAACTAATCTGGAGTCACGCGTATGGAAATATTGCTTGATCATTTCGATAATATTCCTGTACCAACTTTACAGACCTAAATTTTGCTAACATTTTAATTCTTCTATAATTTTGAACCATCTAAAAATTTCATCTGTTAATTGTTTAAAATGAAATGTACAATGTAACTATCGAAGAATTTTATTACATGAAAATTTAATTTTGTGTCACAGTGTTGGACAGTAAGGTCTAGTGTACATGGTTTTGAGCAAACATTTTCTAAGAAAAATTTATATCACTAACACTGATGGATAAGTCAAACAACTTGTTTTAATACAATCACTGCACTCGTGCTATAAAACATTGTACCTGCCAATTGATGAACAAGGGAGATAAATCCATTAAAGCATTTTGAAGATAATAGTTTTCACTTTGACATACTAATAATTATTAAATAGCACTGTTGCACTATTTGTTCCTAGTTGGCAGTTGTTGCATTAATACACTTTATCCTGTAAGCACTGTATAATTAGTTGAATATGATGGTCGGATAAACTACTAAAGTCACATTTTGAAGGAGAAGAATATAACTTTTTGAGATCATGCTAGTACGGTATGTCACATGACTATGACACCTACCTCCACAGGTTTTCTGTTGACAAGCTTGTGCATTGTATACTTTGACAGGGTTACTAGAATACGGTAGCCCAGATCTCTGACTATTCTATCCTCACAGGATAAACCTGATGTCGTGAACATGATGGTCTATATAAGTTATAACATGACATATTACAGTTTGGTCTGTCTAGTTTAACTATACTTATAGTTCATTATGTTTATGAGACAAAAATCTTATTGCTAAGTCTTAAACTAATGAATTTTATATTTTTTCAATCTAAATATATTTTGTACATGTTAGGAAATAAAATTGTTTTTTTAAAAAACTAAATTGAAATAATTAATACTGAACAGATAGGTAAGTTTGTGGGAATACTTTTATTGGAAACAATTTTATAACTCTTGAAATATTTGTTAAATGTTTTTTAGTTTCAAACTGATTTGTTCTCAAAGTTGAATGTTTGTGTTGTGCTCGCAGCTAACTGAGTGTGCTATTTTTGTTTGGCTCAGATGCCCATTCCTCACATCCAACACCCCAGTCGGTTCCGGTACCGGACACTACAAAGCAATCAGGAGTCACTAAAAATGATGGCCCTGTTGTAAATGGAAGAACTAAAGACATGAACGGGACACTCACAGCTTCAGAATCTATTTCTGTCGCTAGTCGTCAGTCTAACTTAGGTTTGCTTTTCATGCTCTCTTACTTTGATTGTTTTTTTCTTACAGTAAGGTTTTTTTCTCTCGAGTGAAATGAAAGTAGCAATAATCAAAACATCGGTTCTACTTTATCTGACGACGGCAGAATAAAATGTTCGCATTTATGTCTCCGGTTTAACATTTCAGTGTTGTTGATTGATAATGCATAGAATAAAGATTATGTGTGTCGTAGCCAGGGCATCGCTCCACCCCACAGCAATATAGTTTTCATCAGTGCCCACAAATAGCATCAGTTTTAAACTTGAGTCAATTCCTTTAATTTCTTTACCCATTCTTTTACTAGTCTGAATAGTATGCTTACTCATTATTTATTCTATTAGTAGTACATTGTAGTTATTATTAGAGCAGTTGCTTGTCACATACTCATTTGTTTTAAATTTGCATTTCTGTCTTGCTATTGTTGTTTCATTTCTGCTTCTTCACAATTGCTTTATTTGCCTGACTAACAATGTTTTGTTCTGCCATAATTGAAATATAGCTAATGGTGTTTCGCAAATGTTTAAACAAATGTAGCCATTTAACAGATAAATATATGTATTGACGAGATCAGTTTGTTCTAGCCTCGTTGTATGGTGATGACAGCACGCGGCAGTCCAGTAATGGTAGTGAGAATCTCAACGAGGATTCCAACATGTCATTTCCTGACAATTCCGTTCCTGATTTCTCTCAAGACAGTAACGATGGTGGCGAATCAGATCTTGGAGTTGGTGAGTATAATGGGTATTATACACATGTTTTATTCGAAGAGTAACCTATGTGGCAGCAGTGGGTTTCCTCTGTGACCAAATGTCAATATAGCCATGTGTTTGACATCCAATAACCGCTGATTAATAATCAATGTGCTCCAGTGATGTAGTTAAATAAAACTTTACCTTTTATTCGTGTGTGTAAATTTTGCGGTTTTCGTGTTTGTCATTTAATTGCAAAAATTACAATCATGCGAATAATTACTAGCAATGATAATCATTAAAAAGACAAGAATCGGTTATTTGCCAAAAAATATGCAAATTACAGGTCGAGAGTTAATTGTTGTTTGGAAATAGCAAAAATTCACAACCACGAATATTACCCGTTTTACAGCAATCTGGTTTTAACTTCGGTCAAAATGTGCCTGTGTCTAATGAGACAAGCAGGATGTTTGTCATATATTTTCTAGTGACAATAAGAGTATCAACATTTTTAGTTTGTAGTAAGACATGTATTTGTTTAGTAGTAATGATAGCTGTTGATGCACGATATTGTGGTTTATTAGTGTACCATGTGACCCACCACATCCGACTTCAGCACTCGTTCTTAGACAAAATATATATTATTAATATTTATCACATTTCCATGATTTTTAATAACAGTTCTCCCCAATCTACTATATCTAAACTGGCAAGTGTCTAATCCAGAAATCTGTTTAAAGCAACATATTTTTATTGTTTTTCGTCAGGAAATGTCTGGGCTAGGATAGGTTGTCAATCCCACATGAATCCGGTTGACTATTGCAACTAATGAATAATTATGAAATCTCCTGAGAATCAGAACTAATAACTCACTCGAATCGGAATCCTCTTACAAGTTCTGTTTATTGTTGCATATGTGTATTACATGTAATTTAAAAATGGCTTAATAAATGTATAACACATACTGGAACAGGATACGTCGAGTTGACTTTACAATAAATAAAACCTGTTTTTTTTCTTGTTATCTAGCCATGAGAATAATGAAAGATGAAAAGGAAAGATTGCTGAAGACTGGAGAAGATACAAATGGTATGAAACATATTTTTTTGCTATTTCTCAAAATTCTCGAGCATTAATACATTTTTAACTGTTTCATGAAATACACAATCATATTAATAGAACTTTTTTTTTAATTTTTGGGGAATCAAGATGCAAGATTTCACATTTTGTTAACTTTAGTAACTTTAATATCTATACCAAACTATTCCACAAGGATAATTTCAACCAAATTAAAATTCCTCGACAAATTCAACTGGTGGTTGATACAGGAATTTAGATATTTATAGTTCTGTTTGATTTATATTTTAGGTAAAAGTTAGGTAACAAATTTATTTTCAATGATAAAAGTATTCTGTACAGTATTTAAATTCCTGGTGCATTTAAAACAAATAATTATTTATCGTACAATTTCGTTTTATATAATTATTACAATAACTAGTAGAATAAAGTAAATATATATTTAAAATGGTCCCAATACAATATACACTTTTCACTCATTAATATTTTTTAAAGTTTTTGTTTAAATTATGCCCAAAGATTGTTGAACATAGTTGACTCATAATGCAATTAAAATTAAATATGGCATTTTAAAGTTTTGTTTTAAAAAAATATTCATGTTTGGCTGTTTATTATATTTAAGATTCTGAGCCCCCGGTATTGGAACCAGAGACGGACGAACCCCCGGCAAAGAAGCATAGAGGTGATTCATCAGAATCCAGTTCAAACTAATATCTGCTGGATACGAGTTTTATCAATTTTATCATAACTTGCAATCATACGGTTCACTGTGAATCCTTAATACCTCGGAGGAAAAGTTCACTGTGAATCCTTAATACCTCGGAGGAAAAAGTTGTCTCCCCTTCATTTGATCTCTGGGATTGACAAGACATTGGTCGACAGACAAAATCTTGACCCAATCAATCATTGAGCTGACTGTGCTAGAAGACATTGTTTGAAATCATTTACAACTTGAGCATGGATGTATGTGTATTAAGAAAAGCATTTTTGTGCGAATGAAAAATTTACACTACATGGCTATGTAAATAGATGTGTGCATTTTTATCTATTTCGTGACATGGTGCCATTTGTCTGTTTTTACTAGTTTTTATTTCAAGCCTCAATATAACAAATTTTGATACAAGATAAATAGCTTATATCATCTGCATAAAATATTGTTCAGTTAACAGATGGAAAACTAATATGCTATGTAACATTTTAACCCCACGTAACATTTTAATCCTACGTCATGTTTCGTGTTCACCATTCAAAAATAAAATGCTATCAAAAGAATATCAAATCAAATCCTGATAGCTATGACTATGAGGTAACACAACACCTTCACTCATCACATGGCACGGGGTTCTTTAATTCTCATAATACACCAAAGGCAGTACACACACATATATACACACTTAACTCTGAGGTATGTGCTATTATGTCTGTGGGAAAGTGCATATAAAATATCATTTGTGCTTATTAATGAAAAGTAGTCCCATCGCGTGGTGACAGTACTTTCCTCTCATAATACCTGTACGTAAAGGCCGGCTTGCTTGAATCTTATTTGGATATAAGCATGTAAATAAGTTGCAACATTCTGGAATTTCCTCCATGATTATTGCATATAATTGTTACAACCCCTATGTACTTGTTAAATATTAGATGCAGAGTTGATGATTAAACATTGGGTTCCATTCAACAAATATTTCATCTCCACCTAAATTTCTTGCCTAACAGACTAGCCCATTTGAAATAAGGTGGCTACTTGAACACAAGAGTAATAGTAAGGTCATCACATTAATTTTAGGCATGTTTGGCATTATTTGTGGATGTATGTATGTATATACTGAAATATATAATTATGTCAAAATAGTGTTGCTTTATTTTTTTCTTTCACATTACAAGGTTACTTTCTGACTTGGGTGGTAATCAAAACTCAATATGGTTAGCTGTGGATTGTAATAGATTTTAACTAGGAAATTCCCCAAACTCAAACATGGCAAATATTACAGATCCAATTATGAAGGATATATCGAAAAACACTTTAATGGTGTTTGTGTTTCACACAGATCAAACAAAATAGACTAATTAGTGGTCTACCATCTGGAAGTTGATTCACACTTCTTTAGTCGAAAGGATCCATGACTGCTCCATCAAAGGTCATTGTGTGCTATCCTGTCTGGGTAAGTGCACATAAAAGATCCCTTGCTGTCATTCTTGTGACCAAATGTCTGTACAATCATGCATTTGATATCCAATAACTGCCAAATAATAATCGATGTGTTCCAGTGGTGCCGTTATACAAACCTACTTTACCGTTGGTCGAATGTTATAAAAATGAGAAAATCACCTGCCTGATGCCTCCATTTGGACCAATCGACATTCTATTTCATCAATATATTAACAAAGACAAAATAAACTATATGTAATTTGACATACTGGCTTTATTGGACAAACCCCCGTCTTCCATACGTATACAAATATACAAAGTTTGATTACACTATCAATTAAGATATGCCCTGGAATATATATATATATATTCTATGGTGGTCAGAGTTGAAGATATAGGTTGCAGTGACCTACTTAATTTGGTGTGCAAAACCGCCTTCTCTACATGTACCCACACAAAGTATTGTAGGAGATATGCTGTGGACACCTAGAGTTTTTCGATGGAGATATACTTTGAAGATATTCTGTGGAAATGATTCGGATGGACAAGGTAAACACTAACCCTGTAGCGGGGTGTAGCTTATCACATCCACCTGAGATTCGATAGGTCGACCGATCAATCCCCCATTGACCTGTTTATATTTCCCATTCCAACCACTGATCCATGGCTGGTCCATCAAAGGCCATGGTGTGTGCTATCCTATCTGGGAGATGGCAGCAGTGGGTTTACCCTGTGACCAAGTGTCAATATAACCGCCAATTAATCAATGTTCCAGTGGTGTTAAACAAACTATCATTGATGCATAGGAAAAGGCATTCTTACATTAAGAATTTGCAAATAAACGTTAACTATTTGATGAAGTGGATGACACATCGGTAAAATTTTAGTTTATCCATCCTTCCCAAAAGCAAATTACACGAAAACTACACTTTTTGGCTAAAACATCCCAGTTAGGTGTACACATGTATTCTTTTGCTCAAATCGGACCATTTTCCTAATCCAACAGCAATGAGACCCAAGCGAAAAATAAGATCAATCCTCGAGTGGTAGGGAAGATACAAGGAACTATACTATAGTAAACTTTCCTGTTTATGGCTGCTATAATATTAAAGAAACGACACAATTGTTTTATCTCTTTATATACAATTTTAATACATACATGTGTATGTATCTGACAACTACATTGTAAATTGCAATTCTAAGCTTGGTCCTATGTAAGCTCCTATGTATTAAAGCATAAAGTAATTGTTTGTAATAGATACCAGATCTACACAACTTTAGACAATACAAATGGAACACTGCAATACAACTTATTTACTGTTTAATAAGCAGTTTGGAAAGATGCATATCTGAAATACATTTACACAGTATGGCAATCTAAATGTAAATTTATCAATATATTGTAGACTATGAAAACAAAACCAAATTAATGTATTTCATGAATGCCAAATAAAAATAAGTTGATCATTGATAAATATTTTCATACATTACTGAAACTTACATGTATGTTGGTTTTAATGTAAAATCTATTGAGAATTTGATGCCACTGAATTATACATCACAAGCTGCAAGCTATTTTCTAAATAGTGAATTGATGTGTCGAGAGGTGACTAATACACCATGGTGCTATTTCATGGTTGTCTGGAGGAATATCTATCATTGTAATTGGACAACAGGACATTACACACGTCAAAGTCGATTTGAAACACTATCTGGAACTTCTGTGCTGTTAGTGCAATTACTACATTTTTAGTTTTTAATAGTGTCCTCAATATTCTGTGAACCATTGTTAAGTTTTAAATGACAATGATTCTACACGATTACATGTGACATGAATTGATGGCTGTACACATTTTTCATTTTAGAAATACTGTTTTTGTTCAAACATTCTTAGTCTGTTCAAAACATTCTAAGTCACTGTAAACATTCTTTTGTCAACAGATCTAACCAGATATTTTCAAAACTACAAATTTGTTGCTAAACTTGACAAAATTTAGTGCATCCTGATCCAAAAGAATTTTCTTTGGCATAGGGCAAGTTTTAGCTAAGTGCACCATGTGAACAAAGTAATGATATGCCACACACACACACATACAAACATACGAGATAGAAAGACAGATAGGAGGAAGAAAAAGAAATAGTGAAGACAAAACATTTACAATCAATAAAAATATACGTCTGCAGTGTATGTGATAAATATCTATGTACAGTACATGTAAAAACTGGTATCGGAAATATATGCATACAAAGAGAAGTTCCACAAATTTTGCGGTGGGTGAGGGAAAGTTATTTAGTTACAAATCACACCACACCCCTAAATAAATTGTTTTATGGATAAAATAATTATTGCTGTAACTACCCACCATAATAAACAATTAGCTTTGCCATCCCTATTTTGGTTATTTTGAAATGGCTTTGCACGTTTAGGCTATTCCAGAAATAAAATTTCGTATTGCATTTCAGTTGTGATTTGTCTATTATGTACCTTACATTGAACCAAATTAATACAAATCCTGTAGTGCTCCAAATGTATTTATGGAATTGCTCTGAGTAAATATTATTCCAAGTCCAAAACTATTTACTATAACCATCTATTTACATCAATGCTAATCATTAATATAATTAGAAAAAAATTATACTAACTTGTGTATTTGTCTCTGACAATAGTAAACACTGAATGTCGAAACTTGATTAATACTGGAGAAACAAAATTTACGAAATAAATGGCACAATAAAAAAATATAAACATGATTATGCCATTCCATGTTGTAAGACATTACCATATTGGATACATAAATACATGTATCCCACATGTTACCCAAATGGTGTAGGCAAGTATGCGAGAAGATATGAATCCTTCATATGTACTGGCCCAGTAGGCTATATGTAGAGTTATTCCACCTGAAGGTTCATAATTTGATGTCTGGGATGAAGCTTGCAGAGTCCCTGACTTGTTAAGTACCAGATGGTGGGGTAGCCCTTTCTCACATCAGTTCATAATGAAGAATTATTTTTTCTTATTCCTTAATTTGAAAAAATTAAATGCTTTAAAACAAAACTAAAAACAACACATTCTATTTTGTACCAAAACAAATATCACTTCTAAGCAGGTGTTTGAAAATGGTTTATACAAAAAGTATGCACTTCATTTTTAAGAATTAAGTAATCATTAAATGAGCCGTCACACGAGAAAACCTACAACTTGGCATGTCAGAAAATGAGCAAACACTGTTCAAAGTTTGACGTCATGTAAACTAGGAAGTAGAAGTTTACATTGTTGTAGTGTTTAGCTCATTGGGAATTCTATAGGTGTGGTACATTGTTACAAAATCTGAGGTCATTAATAGTCCAAGCTCCAGATTCTGTACGGATGCTATTTCTAGTTGGACCGGACATGGAAAGCTGCAGAAGGTTTCTATGCA
>JAUTCZ010052221.1:0-10875 GCA_032273805.1 Melanodrymia brightae | reverse complement strand
GTCTGACGTCCAATAACCGCTGATTTATAATCAATGTGTTTCTAGTGGCGTCGTTAAATAAAACAAACTTTACTTTCTATCAGTAGAAAACAATGTTTATCAAGAAGATTTTATCACCTATGATTTCGTTTAGCAAATGTGCATATGCAGTTGTTAGTTTGTAGTATCTTGTGAGTTAACCTGCATTAAAAATACTTTATATAAGCTAATTAAATTTTTCAATTTTATGCAAATTTAGTGATGCTAATTTTCCAAATTAAGATTCAGTACTTATTAAAGCCCTGATCTAATCTGTAAACAGATACTGTAGATCATGAAATTAACGCGTCACTAAATGTATGCTAGTAAGGGTAGTCAGACTAAAATGTGACATGAAATTAATGCGAGTGGTCTCCCTTTGATATAGTACTTTTTATAACAACACGTTTGTGTAGCAATCAGTTAACATAAATGCATTACATTATTAATGTGAATAATTTACAGTCGCATTTTTCGCATTAACATAATGATCACATTAATTTCACGATCTACAGTAATATATGTTCGCATGTTTATATAGTGATCCAATTGTGATGTGTCATTTCAGTCCAATCCAGAAACTCTGTATGTGAACATGAATCATGTACAAGCTGATGTCCTCATCTCTAATAAAGTGAACATTCCTAACTGTAAGTTATTCCAGTTGTGTAGAATTGTGTACTGATTTTCTTGAATGCCTTAAATTAACATACAGTTGCATAACTTTATGTTGATCTCAAATATACTTGTTGATTGTTGTATTGAATTGGATCATATACGAGTACAAAATATGATTTTTTTTTTATTGTAATTCTTCTCATGTGATGATAATTATGAGTTGCAAAATGTTATCACACTTGTGGGTATTACAGATAAACTGATAACATGTTTCTTGTTAGGCATTCATGCGACCAGCCTATCTCAAGTCATACAATCTTGACACTATCTGCATGACCTTGTTGAAGTCTTTATATCTTCAAGTGCATTGTGTTCAGTGGTGCAGCATCAGATAATTTGCTAATAGTTAATAAAACAAATGTACCCGGTAACAATATCTCAATCAGTCGATGTCGAACATAATTATTCAGTTTTTCCTTTTGTATTGAAAGGCAGAAATATACGGTGCTGCAAAAATTAACTACAGTGAGATTTGAATCTTCTGTTGTTAATTATGTTGCAGTGGTAATCTTGTGGGTGGAGGTGGGAAGTAGGTTGGTGATAACATCTCATGACATAGTTTAGTAAGGAGAGTGCATCTAGATCCAACAAGTTTAAAGAGGACAGTCATATTTGTGAACATAGCCAGTATCCAATGTTGGATAAAAAAATATCTATATTTTGCTATAATTTCATACTGTACTGGTATTGTACTGTTTATGTTATACCTTTCTTTTTCAGACCAAGGTGATGGTTTACTTTAATTTTTCATTGTAAATAATTATACACTTCTGTGCTTTGCATCTTACTTGTTCAACTTGCTTTATTTGAATGAACTATAGTATTGACATACATACATGTAATGTAGAACATTACACATACTTGAACAACTGAACATGTCATCACAAATTAACTCACATTAACTAATCCATTATACCATCCTATTCACATATATTTAATAATGAATGTTTTCTCTTTTTTATTTAGAGTAATATAAATCAAAATGCATCCTTTATATTCTTCTATATATGCTTCTTATATTGCTTGATATAACAACTGTTGTTTTTGTACATGCAATAAAACAGTTGTCAATTCACTTATTTAATGACGAACAAGCATAATTTGTAAATAAGATATATTTTTGCAACAAGCTGTTCAAATTAACCTTAGTGTAGGTTAGTCTAATAACATTGGGCACTCAATTCTTAGCAGTATGCAACTTAACCAAAATGCTATTTTTAATTGAGTCTTGTGTAACATTATACTGCCTAAATTAGATACATAAAATAGAATATTTCTGAAAATTCACAAAATCCACACTATATTCCTGCTTTACATTCATTTTCTTATCTTCATCTCTGACTCATTTCATACATTTATTGACTTGCATGTCCATGTGTATTTATACAATCTGAATTAAATTATATTTTAAAATCCACTATCGATCCTGTTAGGATCAAATGTAACTGTATTGCACATCATGTTTAAGTGACCTTTCATTTGACCGAAAGAGAGCTGGTAAAATTATCGAACCACTTCACATTTGAAATACTTCATAGCATTGTTATACTAATCATACCTGATAACAGAAACAAAATCAGCTGATATGTTTCCAGAATGTGCAGATCAATGAACAACACAAATAGTAAATTTTAGACATTATACTTATCAATTATGAATAATTATGGCTACAACAATGTAGCGTTTGAAAGATGAAATTTGATTGGTTGGATTTTAAATACACATATTCACACAAAATGTCACTTGAGATTTTATTAGATTGTAATAGGAACGATCATGGATTTTAGAATTTTATTTTAATAAGATTAGTACATTGTATTTGTATTACTTACAATATAATATTGTATCTCAATATAAAAAGAATACAGAATATTTAATTCAAATGAATATCTGTCTAACCCAGATGTATATTTTGATCTAAAATTGCTTATGTAGCATGTCTAATAATATTATTGTCAGTCGCTCATGGGTCCAGTTTATGTGTGAAGTGACAGGAGAACAGGAGTACTGAGATATTCAAATCAATCATCCATCATCAGTATTAAAAAATATGGATCTGAGGTCCTGTATGCTTAGTTTGTTTAATGTTTATAAAGGATAGTGAGTACTTTGTAGAAGGATTTATTAGGAATACCTGACACGTAATACAAAAATCATATCTTATTCAAATTGCATATATGTATTAAATATGTGTGTGTGTGTGTGTGTATTATATAGATGTGTGTATGTGTGCTTATATATATTTATGTGTGCGTGTGTGTATGTATGTATGATGTATATGCATGTATGTCTGTATATTTATGTACATTGTATAAGTCTATGGGACCAGGATGTAGCACAAGACAGGATCATCCACCTGAGGTTCGATGGCTCTATCAAAGACTATGGAATGTTCTGTCTGTGGGAAAGTGCACATAAAAGATCCCTTGCTGTTATTCATCAGTTTGACTTCCGATAACCGATGTGTTCCAGTGGTGTTGTTAAACAATGTTTATTTAATTTTTTGGGTATTTGGCTTTAATAGCAAATGGTTTTGTGTGGCGTAATAATATGTATATAAGTGATTTATGCTATAAACCAATATGCAAATAAGTGGAATCTACTGTATTTCACTCTATAGTATTTTATACATTTTAGTATTTTGTCCATGTGTATATAATATTATCTCATGTTACATGTTCTATTTTCTCTTTTTTCAGTGGTGGAGGTTATCAACTGATGGAAGAATTCAAACTAATTAACACAAGAATGTTTCTTATGGATCAATATTCGCCGACATATTATTTATTTATAAAGAGAATTTTAATTAAACATTACATGAAAAATGTCATAAAATGAATGACATGTCATTTATTGGCTAACTACCCATTGTAAACTTGGTGGCACTAATTACATTCATTAATGATGTTACAACTTTGACTGAATATAAACTCTACATGTTAACTAGATTTGAAACAGACTTTTTAAATCTGGTTTATTTGCAATGTGTTAACATTTAGAACAGAGTTTTTTTTACCAAGTAATTGTATTATCGGAATTGTTTTTGTTACAAAATTTTTTATTTCATTATCAACATGTTTCAAAATTGAAATTTGCAATAATCATATTAATTACTTTTATCTGAATCAAAATACACATACATGCATGCTTTATATTAACATTTCAGGAAATAATTACATTTTCAACGCTCACCCCGGTATGTTGTTAACAGTACTAATGAGCTAGGTACTGCGTTGGGTGACAACAAACAATTCTCTGACGTAGCGTGACAAATGCAAAATTATGCAATGCCATTGTCTATCAGACTGGTGGGTCAATACAATTATTTATGAAAGATCATGTAACTGGTTTTCAACCAATAAGAATACAGATATATTCTCATTATGTAAGAATAAAAATATGGACCACCTATCCATGTGTGTGAAGATTCATGAAACTAAAAATACTACAAATAAACTGTTGTCTCATCTGTCCCACATGTATGTATATTAAAATACCTACATTCCTGAGATAACTTAATACTGCAGAACAGCAGTTGTAACTCTGACATGAGATTCCTACTTAATACCTTGACATTATACACTGTGATAGAAAACTTGAATGTTTGGGTTATCCTGTGATAATAAAAAAATTAATTAATTTCTGGTGTAAAGTTATTGTTAACAGTTTTCCATTTGGTTACTTACTGTCGTTATTATGAATACAGTTGGTTACAATTTACGGGTAACTGCATGGTTTTGTTTTAAGAGTGTACCATACCGTAATTAGGGACCTTATTTTCCTTTGTCATTGAACATCAAATGAAATTATTGTTAGTCTCCTATCTCCCACATTTGATGTAGGATCATCAAACCTGACTAGTTAGTACAATTAGCCTTTCACCTATTTTTCGAGCGCCAATGAATATCAAAACAAAACCAACAGGACATAATATTATCCTGTTCAATGCTAGGATACGTTGTGGTACACGGTAGAACATCGTTCCGCCCTGATTTGAACATGGACCGAAATTGTTGCCAAACGTTTCCGCTCTTGCATCTGCGGATGATAGCAGTGACCTTAGAAGTGTTCGAACTATTTTGTTGCATGTTTTGTGAAATTTGTACGACATCAATATAGCAAATGTTCATGTTTATAATCATAAACGTTAAACATGTTCTTAAACAATTTTTAATGTGGATTATAAATGCTGGTTTCTCATCATTGGTATCCATTATAATTCTAATAGAAGCCCAAATGTTGATGATTTGTTTGGCTTCTTGATATGTCCAGACTATGGATCGTATAGAAATTGGTATTTACGTGCTTATACCCAATTGAGTTTCAAGCACGTTTGAAGGTCGTATTAGTATGGGAGAAAACCCGCTAAACCTATTTGATGAGTACCAAGGGATCTTTTTCGGCACTTCCCACGGACAGGACATCACATACCACAGTCTTTGTTAACCACTAGTGGGACACCGGCAGGTGTAAGTGGTGTCTACAGTGCATGGTTTACACAACAGTATGCATAGAAAGTTACGGAAGATCTAAGTTATAATGACATTTATAAGCTTTATTTATTATCTTACAAAGGTTAAGTGTCACAATGATTGATTCAATAAAAAGGTTTTGTTTGTTTGCATATTGTATCTGAAATGCACCTGTCCCATTGTATTTTCAACTTTGGATACCCCAACATACATTGTTGTATAGTTTTGATTATCGTAGTGTAATACTTGTCATCTAATTATCGTGGGGAAATGTTTCAGATATGAACGTTGAACTCATTAAAGTATATAGCAGATTGTCTTAAGTTTGCAGTTCTGTGGTTAAAGGTCAAGCTTATTTCTAGCTGCATTGTAAAGTTATAAAATTAGTTGGCCATTGAGACATTTCCATAAAATGACTTGGTAGATATAGCAGACATTTTTCAGACATTTTAATTGGTTCGAGCCATCGAGTGATAAATCTACTATGGTTGCCAGGTAAACGTCTTGATTTGTTTATAAGTCTACTTTGCTTTCGTTTTGTAAATGACAAGGACATATTGAAGTCGTTTTCATTTTAATTGATTATAAATACAATACAACTTTGATAATGATCTTGCTTGGCATTGAATGATTAAATATTGGAGCTGTTGATCCTGTATTTACAGAATACAGACATTTAGTTGGTTCATATGTACCGTATAGGCCTACTGTTTTTTTTCCCCCAGTGTTATATACCACTTGGACTTTTAAAAACGAATCTAGTCTAGACTGGTAGGTGTTTGGACAGGCCATTGTCATTGTAATCTGCCTATTATAAAATCTGCAATGCCATAATTATTATGAGGTTTTGTGGGTGGGATTGGCACAATTGAGTGGAGAAAAGCTATTCAGACTGAGCGTACTATAGAAACCGCTAATGTCGCATTGTACGTCTATTGTCGTATATGAATGCAAACCTGCGATAAATCTACATACTAGAGGTCCAGTCTAACGTAGTAATTGTATTCTTGATAATAAAGGACAGTGCAGACCTCTATTGTCGCTTAAAAATTAAGAAAATAACTTGTGAAAAGGAATGTGGGAAATGAAAAGATGTTTTAGAGGGCGGTGGTTCTGATAACACTTCAATACATAGGCCTGACCAGCACTCTGACCGTGTTCTGAGTTACAGGGGTGAAGTGGTTAGTTAGTTAGAATTTATTTACGTGCTTATATCCAATTAAGGTTCAAGCACGTCTGTCATGGTCACACAGTCCAGCCACCTCGGCTGTATGCCCACGACAGAAGTTAGTTTTAGTATGAGAGAGGAAACCCGCTACTCCACATTGATAACTAGCAAGGGATCTTTCATATGCACTATCCCACAGACATACCACGGCCTTTGTTAAACCAGTTGTGGATACTGGTCGGTATAAGTGGTATTACACCTACCCACTGAGCCTGGCGGAGCACTCACACTAAGTTGGAGTCGGAAAGTGATATCCACCCGCGGGATTCGAACACCGTTCCTACCAGCCTGTAGTCCGTGATTTTAACCACTACACCACGGTGAAGTGGTGGGGATATGTAGCTTAAATACTGATTGTAATCCCTCAACGTTGATGTCGACAAATTGAGTCCTCTGTGACTTTAACTTTTTGAAGCAAGTAAAGGCTATATTAAACGCACGTGATAATTTTGATTATGATGAGTTTCTAGTTTTAGTTTAACAGATTTGAAATCCAAAACATTTACAAATGAAAATAGATAAATTTCTTGTTTTTTTGTTTACTTCGCAATAAAATGTTAAATATTAAGATGAATCTGTATGGAATAAAACAAGTTATCTCTTCCAACCAGTGATCCGCGACTGGTCTATCAAAGGCCGTGGTGTGTGCTATCCTGTCTGAGAAAGTGCACATAAAATATCCCTTGCTGTTATTCGAAAACGAATAGCCTATGTGGCGGCAGCGGGTTTCCTCTGACCAAGTGTCAATATAACCGTGCGTTTGACATCCAATAACCGCTGATTAATAATGAATATGTTCCAGAGGTGCCGTTAAACAAACAAACTTTATTCAACATTGAACAGTCGTCTGGAGTGGGTTTTCTATGGATGGTGGGGTAACATTTTTTTTACAGTTGAAAATCTACTGCCTGGATAATGGTCATGGTACAATTGACCCTCCACACGTTACACACTTACCCAGATCAACACTAATGGATATAATTATGCAAACATATAATTATTATACCAACTTTGATACAACAATATTCTATGAATTAGCTGCTAATCCGACAAAGGCCGTGGTATATAGTGTCCTGCGTTCGAACCAATGCTCAGTGACAGTATATTTGGACAAGTATTGTCCGGTGTGTGCTCCATGACTGGTATACAACAGTTCGAAGGCAATGGGATATGTAGTATTATCAGCTGTGGGATGTATTGCCCTGTCACTTTCAATCGGTGCTCCGCGACTGGTATACAAAGACTCATTGTATGCGGTGTACATTGTAATGCATATTCCACTCAGTGCTCCATGACTGATATTATACAAAATGCCGTGGTCGGTGCCGTCCTGTCTTTTACAACTAACGCACCACGACTGGTATACCAAAACTGTAATATGTTCTATCCTGTATATTCCAATCGGTGATCCATGCTGTGTATGTCAATGTCTGTATTATCTACCATTCTGTCTGTTCCAACAAGTGCTCCGTGACTGTGGTATGTACTGTAATGTCTATTTCAATCAGTGCTCCATGACTGACAGACAAGCCGTGGGTATGATTACGTACTATTTCAATTAGTGCTACATGACTAATATACAAAAGAAAAACATCGGTGTATGCTCTCCTGTGTAGACCTACACCAGTACATCGCTGTATCAATACAAACAACCTCCACCACTAGTCTAGCTGACTGCAGTCTGATTTAGCTGGACTTTATACACTAGCGGTTATTATTGCTTGTCAATAGTTCGTCTTCAGAAATTGCATCACTAACTTTTTAGTATAATGACACTCGTCAAACAGTTTGAGAACCTGGATTTTGCGAACGATCTAGTCCTTTTGTTTCACAATAAACGACATGCAGGAAAAGACCACCAAACTGGATAAGTTGTTTCCGGAAGCAGGCCTCAACATCCACGGATAAAGAAAGATAAAGTTATGTCGACACATGGTCACAGTGGAAACCCTGCTGCCACATATACTACTCTTCTTCGAGCAAGGGATCTTTTATGTGCACTTTCCTACAGACATGATATCACACACCACGACCTTTGATGGACCAGTCGTAGATCACTGGTTGAAACGGGAAATAACCCAACGGGTTCATTGAGCTTCAGGCGGACAGAGGGAAACCAAAGTCCCAGGAACAAAAAAGCATGTCGACACTGCAATTGGCCTCAGAGGAAAAGTACTAGATAAAAGAGACTCCTTTACATACCTAGGAATCACAGACAACACGGACGGAGTCATTGAAGAAGACGTGAGTACGAGGATCCAAAAAGCAAAACGAAAATCCATCACACTAGGAAACATCTGGGTCCGGTTGTTCGATTCCGGGGTTAGCGCTAATCCTGAGTTAAGTGCCTAACCACGAGTTAAATTTAACTACTGATTAAAAAATGCGTTGTTCAAACGTTGTTGAGCGCTAACTATGAGTTAAATATACCCTAACACAGCTTTTAACCTGTGATTAGCCAACCCTGGGTTAAGGAATTTAACACATAGTTAGTGTTAACCAATGGATAAGTTAACCCAGGATTCGAACAACTGGGCCCTGAAGTTTAAGAAAAATTGTTACAAGAACCAAATTAAAACGTTATGGCCGTAGCCTACTTCTCTACAGTCCGGAGACATGGAGGATGAGCAAGACTGCGGCAAAGAAAATACAGACCTTCATAAACCAATGCTGATGCATGAGAACAATTTGTTGTAAATGGCTAGACAGGAACCGGTGAAAAGGGACAAGCCGGAGATGGAAAGGAATCGGCCATACCCTGATGAAACCAGCATTAAGCATCACATGACATGCATTTACTTGGACAGATACAAAGTGGTTTCCGATAAAGTCGAGATGGCACGTACACACGAACCATAGTCGAAGTGGTGATTATGTCAGGTGGATATAGAAGATTCCAGATTGCGGTATAAGATGGTATATATTGTATGTTGAGGGTTTCATTTTTCTTGTAAACATACTCATGATACTGCCAAGAATATTTGAAACAGCAACTTTACCATAATTATTTTATACATATTGACACATTTAATAATGTTTATTTGTTCGCAGATCTTGCTGAAACATGGGGATAGTGGAGAAAAATGTAAATTTCCTGCTTCGGCAAATTGGTTTACCAGATCCCGGTACGTATTGTAATTTTTTCGACAATCGTTTGTTGAATGGAATCAGTGAGGTAGCCAGATTTGAAATGATTGGTTACGTTATAGTCATATTACATGTACTAAATAATGATTCGAAGTAATTATATGTATTTAATCATTCTTGGCAAAATCGTATTATAATCACTGTTATTAATAAATTCATTTAAACATGTTAAATATACTTTTTAATATGGAGGAAACTTTCAATATCGTATTTTGATATTATTTTACAAATTCAATACGCAATTGAAGAAAACCGGCGACGAAGCCGTCATGATACTTTAATACATTAATCATTATGTCTTTATTATATTAAGTTGAATTGAAACTTTTTGTTCTAGATCCGCGTTCGATAGAATGGGCGTTTATGCGCAGTCCTGGATATGTGTTGTTGATAACGTTAGCGTATCTTCTATTTGTGAAACACGGACCAAAATGGATGGAAAAGAGAAAACCTTTCGAGTTCCCACGTCTTCTACTCCTGTACAACACAAGTATGGTGGGGCTGTCATTCTTCTTGTGTTTTGAGGTGAATAAATACCACGTTATCCTGTCATATCAATCATATGCGGGTTTTTACTGGACAATGTCACCCACTAAGTTATGAATTTTAGATGATTTTACATTAATTTTAGTCCGACTGTAATAACCTAAATTCCTTCATTCCATACACTTCCTGTTTTATTTATGTTTGCATCAAGACACTTTTGAGGACAAATGTTGCTGGAAGTTTATTTTAATATAATGAAGTATCGGGTAAATACAAGCTTATATTAAACAATGTGGTCTCGTGTCTCGACTGTTTAGTGCTCAGATCATGACTAATTATTAATATCGAGTAAAATCAAGCTTAAACCAGAAAAGTAAATAATATATGTAAAACTATTTTAATATTTTGTTCCTCAGCCGGACAAAGTCCACTATTACAAAAAAAACTATCTGATATTGTTAAAATTGGCATTCGGATACAATTAAAATACTGAAGCAGAAGGAATAATTCAGATCACGGAACAAATCGTGATATTATTAAAGACATATGCCTACATAATGATTATTCAAGTTGTTATCTGTTTCTTAAAAAATTTCTATAATAATTATGTTAATATTATTTTGATATCCCAAGCATGCGATACGTTGAAAGAAAGTTTTCACTTTGTTTTATCTTTCAGTTCGTATATGTCGGTGTGGTTGATAACTACCAGTTTGGTTGTCAGGCAGTCGACTTATCGCACAGACCCACCGCGCTTCGCGTAAGTATACAATACGCAATTGAAGAAAACCGGCGACGAAGCCGTCATGATACTTTAATACATTAATCATTATGTCTTTATTATAT
>JAUTCZ010052210.1:0-10878 GCA_032273805.1 Melanodrymia brightae | reverse complement strand
CGAATGGGATTCGAACCCAGTACCTACCAGCCTGAAGTCCGTAGCGTTAACCACTGCACCACGGAGGCCGGTTGAACTAAGCTACGCTCCACACCCTTTTATATGATGGACACAATTTATCCCCTAAACATTTTAGTACTACATATAGTATAAAACAAGCAATATAGCATAGAGAAGTCGATAACGAAAAAAATATTTGTGCATCTGTTCACATATAATATAGAAATTGACAAATCGTGGAAAATCATTTGTTTAAACTTCCTCGAGCAACATTATAATTCGGTGGTTTGTTTTTTATTTGTTCATAATGAATTCTGTTTTATTGACCAGGGTGTGTATGAAATGGTCACCTGGTTGGGTGAATGGAAATAGCATGAGATGCAAGAAAATTATATATTTTTGCTGTAAGTTATATGTGACCATGTGATAATAAATAGTTTTAAAATTCGGACAAGTCCAGTCAAAGATTACGTGAGTAAGAAAAAAATCCCAAGTATAGACAGGATAATTTAGTTACACAATCTCTGCATAAAAGTTTCAAAACTGATAAAACTTCAAAATTAGCAATATTTTTCAGCAAAATTAAGATTTGATATCAAAAGAATTTGATCTGAAATACAAATATGCTACAAATTTATGATAAAATATACAAAAGTTGACCATAAGAATTTGACATACATGATACCAGTACATACATTTTAAAGTTTATTATCATGTGTATAACAAGTATATTATAAACAGTTACTTTAAATAATTGATCTATAAAACAGGTAATGTGTAACCATGGTACAACATTCATATCCAGTTCAGTATGTTTGGGAGGCTTCAGAAAGAAAGAAAAAAAGTTCATATGTTATTGTAACATTCAATCTTCAATGATAAGAGCATTGTACAATCTGGTAATGGTATTATATCATTTTACACAAAATAAATAAACTCATATATACATAACAATGTACAGCAGTATAAGGAAAAATTGTACATCCGTGGTGAAATCTGTCACTGCATTTCTCAATTAAATTTTATAAAAAAACATTTCACATGAAGGCTAAACAATGTGATTATAACATTGGGTCCAATTCAAACATAAAAAAACAACATCAAGACTTACACTTAACCATTTAGTTCCTAAAGATGAAAGATATATACCGGTCTACGTAGTGCAGTGGTTAATGCATCAGGTTTATAACTGGTAGGTACTGGGTTCGAATTCCATTTATAGCATATGGGATGTTTAATCCTAGTACCGGCTCCAACCCTGAGTAGATGCTCTGTACAGCTCAATGGGTACTACCACCACTTACACAAACTAGTGTCCACAACTTTGATAGACCAGTCGTGGATTGCTGGTTGGAATGGGAAATAACCCAACGGGTGCCCCTATGGATTCATCCTTCAGTCCATGGACGCTCTTTCATTGTGTAAGGTCCTGCTCCCAGTATGCATATTTAAGTCTTTTAAGTACCATTCCAAAAATTGGCATCTGGTCCCAAATACATGTATGTCCATCTTGGGGGACATGTACTTTCCTAAAAAGGATAGCACATACCATGGCTTTTGATGTACCAGTCATGGATCAGTGATTGGAATGGGAAAACAATTATTCTAAAGGATCTTCTTAGGAGGATAAATCCTTCAACTACACGCACATCTCAGATAGATGCTCTAACCAGAGCCAGCATCCTATCCTTTGTCAGAGTAGTTAATAGACATTTTATGCGAAGAGCCATTTATGTTTTGAGCTCTAATTCTACTATTTAAATCACAGATTCACATAACTGTTGATAGAACACTAATCTTTCTTGGGGCTATATTCTACTCTTTCTTTGATAAGTAAACAACTTGAACAATCCACAGTATTTCAGTATCATCTTATTTCTAAGTCTGTATCTTTGGTGACTGATAAAATTATATACACTACTCCAACCACTTCCAATTTTTTCATTCATTTTAAACAATTCACAAGATTAATACATGGCTTCTATACATGTAGGAAATTGCCATCTGTGCATGAATCGAAAAACACAATGGTCCAAGATCAATCTCTAGTTTTGTCCTCATTTTGTTACTTTCAAATTGGCACCAGCATGTGACTTGACAGCCTCCTTTGTTCTGAAATACCAATCTCCTATATTTGTGTTGTTGAGCAAGTCATTAAATGCCTCACAGCCTTCAATAGCATTTATGGTTCCATACACGGTCTGAAAATAGAGTATGAAAGGACATAAATGGAAAAGAAAGTCAATGTTCTGTCAATTAAAATCATGTTTTAAAAAATGGTCTTACTCATGCAGTTAGTAGATAAACTTAGCAATTACTAATCTTAAATCCAGGCCTTGTATTTTATTACAGTTACCACATTAATGGTTAATGCACTTTGTTACAAGAGGTCACAGAGCATATTCGTCAACAATATCACAATGCTTTTCCTGTAAACAAAATCCCACAGGGCTGTTTGCATACACAATAAAATAAAACAAGGAAATGTGAAGCAATTGTGTTATAAATGCTTCTTTATAGTAATTAGTGCCCCAGTGTAATTCATGACAAATTACGGACACAATTTCATGAAGATTGAAATATGCATGCAGATCCAAACATGAATAGTCTTACTAAATTAGTTTAAAAACACTTGTTCAACCTCTTAAAAATATTCAATTGTATAAAATAGGTCATGTGATTGTAAATTTTTCATACCAGGTCGGCAAGATTTGGCCTCATTCCACCCATGAATTTGTCTTCTCCGATTGCTTTTGTCCATTCATTGCAGCTGTCGTATAGTGACTGTCGGACATCATCTTTCAACTTGTATCTGAACAAAATACACAAAATGAGATATTTTGCAATCAACTCTGAACACATACTGAATAGATGCAGGTAGCAAAATTCTTGATAAAGTGGAGCTAATTAAGGCAGTGGAATTTCACAAAATGAACAGAGTATACATACTTATGAATACAAAAATATATTATGACAATAACTTTTTCTAGTTTGTGACAGAAATTCATACCTCCTACGGGCTAAATTAGAAACATGTACCAACCGGTCTCTGTGGTGTAGTGGTTATGCCACCAGGCTCAAACCAGATAGGTACTGGATTCGAATCCCACTATCAAATTAGATCCATCATCTGTACATCGGGTCCTTTCTTAATGCATGACATGAGGATTTTATGAAATAATTGCCATTTAAAATAGGACAGTAAAAAGTGTGTTCAAATGCCTCTATTATGGGTTACAATCCAAAGAGTATTTTTATTCAAGTTTGTACAAACTCACTTTCTTTTCAACATCTTGCCAATTAAGAACATCGCCAATGCTCCAATGTATATGACTGTAAATCGTTCAGTTGTGGAGAAAACATTCTTCCAATCACCAACATCAGAGAAGTAATGGAAGGATTTAAGAGCTTCAGATGGCGATCTATAGATGTTTGGAGAGAGCACGTGAACCAGCACATCATCCGTCCACTGACGCCATTTCCGCTCCTTACTGAAAAACAAAACATTTAGATAAGTTAAATCTCTTGGTGTATTCAATAGAGCATCTATCACGAGTGCCTGTTAGAGACTGGGTAATCTGATCCTCAGAGATACATCAAACATCTCGGTGGATGGGATTTACCAGTCTCCTCTACCAGGCACTCATCATATTCTCTTTCTTTCTTGCATACCCAATTTTATGTTCTGAAACAAAAGGTAAAAACAAATAAGAAGACAAATGCTGATCATAAACTTGTTATAACCACTGGAAATGTCCACATAGACTACTCTTACCAAATAGCAGCAAAGGGTCCTTAATGTGCCTATAGATATAATAGCTCCCACCACAGCCTTTGATGAACCAGTTGATTCGTGGATAACTGGTTGAAATGGACAATATGCCCACTGAGGATCGATCCTTTAACCTGTCAAGTCTCTGGTGGATGCTTTTGCACTGAGCTACATTCAGCTCCCCATCCGAGTATTGAGTGATCGCATTCTATACAGCATGAGTACTCTACCTAATATGGCAACTGTACAAGTAGTCAATACCTTCTTTCTACTGAGATTGTTTTGGTGGCTTCTTTCTCCGGAAACATCACATAATACTTGTTTAGGAATTCATACACAGTCTTTCTGCCAACTTTTGTTTCCAGACAAGGATAGTACGACAAGAGCTTATCCAAAGACAGATGTGGATCTATCAGATGTGACTCCAACAAACTAATAATGACCGACGAATCATTAATTTGCTGAAAGCAGAAAATGTGAAAGTTTTGATTACGTGTTCATGTCATATGCACATTGATACTGTTGATAAAAATAAGTTTAATATATTAGTATTTTCTGTCACCAATTTTTAGGCGTACATGTATTGTACTAACACTTCAAATGAAGTTAACTAAACAGTCGTAAAGATATATGAAAATACATTAGACGTAGTAGTAAAATTAAACTGGTCAGTTGTTTTAAATAGCAAATATATTAATATAATCGACAACTAAGAACCATCAACATTCTGTGCATTTCTCTACCATGCTGCTATATGAAAAGAAGTGTATTCGGGTATTGTCTCAAAAGTCTTAATATTTTATGTCGTTTTACACACTTAGCCAATTTCATCATAGTAAAAGGTAGAGTTCTAAACAAGTGCTTAAATTGGGTATTGGTTATTTCATAGGCTTCCACCAAAATATAAATTAATGAACATGGGTATATTTGATTTTATAATTTATGATACCGGTACGTTACTAAATATTAAAGAATTATTAAAAATTTAAAATACCTCTTAATTTCTCATCTCGTTTATTTATATTTGTTGTCTGCAGATGGTTGTGCACTATTTATGTGATTCAATGTAGGGACTAACGTACTGGTACCTTTATTTTTACTTACCAAAAATCCATCCTCCCCTATTCCGTCAAACACAAGGATGGGTACTTTTCTGTATTTTGACCATTTAATCTGTGACCTGAATACGGAGTTGACTTCTACAACATCATAAGAAAGTCCGTAGTAGTCAAGAAACGCACGTGATTTGCAGCAGAATGGACATGTTTGATACTGGAACAATGTCAGTTTTAAACCACTTGCATCTGTGTCAATCTGAATCTGAAAAACCCCACACAACCAATCTGAATTTGACAGCAAAGGACAAAATAACTAAATTCATAACTATATAAGCAACAGCTCCCCAGTGAACCTGTTTCTACCCGTTCCAACCAGTGATCCACGACTGGTCCATCAAAAGCTGTGGTGTAACAGTATGCTATCCTGTCTGTGGAAAAGGGCATATAAAAGATCCCTTGCTGTTAGAAGAGTAGCCTATGTGCGTTTGACATCCAATAACCGCTGATCAATAATCAATGTGTTCCAGTTGTGTCAATAAACAAACAAACGTTTATCTTTATAAACAAAATTTTTTTTTTTTTTAATTTGTGGGTAATTATTCGGAAGTCTTGTTTAATATGGGCCTGGGGAGTCAACTTACTCTCCTGGTTACTTTAACTGGTGGCTTTCCAGCAACACTATCTGCATAAACGCTCCACTTGTTACGTATTACAGAGGCAGCGACTGCAGTTCCAACCACAATCACGGTTCCTGTAGCCAACAACACTCGCCTCCATTTTGGTTTTACAGAAGATCGACTTGCAGTATTTGACATCCACTTACAAGCGAAAGTTCGACTTAGCTTGTTAGAAGTTTGCAGCAGATTTGAAGTGAAAGAACGAACAAGACACATTTTTTTCAAAAGTCCTCCACGAGAACACAGATACATGGGCGCTGCCATTATGTTTCTTCTTTGGTACTTTCCTCTAGAATCTGGGAGCACCCGCCTAAGGTGGGTAAGACACCCTCTTCCCCCTCCCTTGCTGTTAAACAGTATGAGTAACCAATAGATGTGGCAATAGTGGGTTTCACCCGAGACCATGTGCCGACATCCAATAGTCACAGATTATTAATCAATGTGCTCCAGAGGTGTCGTCTTGAACAAACCAACTTTATTTCTCCAAGTGCTAGAATCTGTGTGTTTTCTCTCTAAAAGCAGTTCACATGCAGTCATTTTTTTCATCATTCTCATTTGGCATTAAAAAAAGTTGGTTTACCCCACTTTAAATCACATCTTGTGTTTGATCATCTAATGCTTTTAGTTTTGGATCTGGCTCAACCCAAATGTCAAAAACTGTAACATAGCCATTAGCCATCTCCTTATAAGGAAGGGTTGAAGGGGTATTCTGACAGTCGAGATGACATGCACTTATCAGGAGTTCAGCAAAAGTGTGTTTATAAACATTCAATAACCAGCTACATGTAATAGTTGTATGTCAAGAGTGGATATGACAAATGGACTGAACGAAACAAACCATGTTTTACAATATTTGGGGTGGTTATAACACCAGAATATAAGACAAGACAAATAATTGAGATTCTACTATTTATTTATTGACTAAATGTTATGACTTATGACTAGAACAAACAAGAAAAAAACACCTGTTGTAAAATCATGCATAAACACACAAAACACCGAGGATACTACCATACATACCGGTTACATATCTTTATATCACAAACATTTGCATATCACAATATTAGCACATCAAATGCTACAACTACATGTATATGAAGCAAAGCTGACAGAACTTGAAAAACCAATCCAAAATATGGCAGATCAAATCAAATGGGAATTGGTTATCTAAATAAACATCTGTGCAAGTTAAGATTGACCGATAATGCCAATTTGTGAATAACAGAAAATAATCACATGTTATCTATCAAAGTGATTGTGGTAAATCCGTCAATTTTACAATTCAGTTTAGAATTCATTGTTAGTTTAAATTTAAAATACCCACATTTAACCAAGTGCCAAATGGCTTGATGGCAAGGGTTGTCAAAATAATTCACTTTATCAAGTCATACCTGTAAACAAATTTTAAAAGTACCATACTTGTATCATGTTTTATGAACTGTTCAGGCCAATGGGATTTTCTGTAAGGTCACAGGTGGATTCTTTTTTTTCAGATTCTATACGCAATTAATCAGACTTGGTCTATATTAGAAACTAGTAAAATTATGCTTAACTGACATCATTAAAATTATTATGCCTAATATCAAATTTTATTTGGTGATTGTAAAATGTTTTCAGACAATACAAGACTATGGAAAGATCACTTTTGTCATGGCATCAAACTTCATGTGACTTCATCAAAATCGGGTCTACAGTTAAAACAAAAATAGTAAATTCAACAAAATCAACCACCCACCAAATATTTAATTTTTAATTTTTAAAGTGTTCAACACTTGTGTTTGACTATGTTTTCTTTAGTGAATAGCTTGTTTGGGGATTTAGTAAGTCCACTGCTGTGACAGTAAGCATTTAATGTACGACTGACAACTACATAAAGCTACGGTACATGTCATTCTGATACCAGAAGTGATATGAATCAATGTCAGAAATCAGTTCTTGAATATGGCAAATGTGGAATAACAATACTTACAAATATTATCGAGAATATTATCAGTTATTTAGCCAACACTGGCTAAAGCGATGTCAACAAAGCAAACTATGATACTGCCCGGATACTATTACACTTATATTGATAAATAACAAACAAGATTCAAAGTATATAGTTACCGTTACATTCACAGTTTAAATTATAATACATACATGTATAATGTTGCAAAAGCTAAATGCTAAAACCATAATAATTAACAAAAATGGTGTTAGAAAATAAATAAAATTATACAATTAATAAATTTGGTTTTAATTGCATATGCTTTATAATGTTTTCTCAGTGATGGAGTATTACCAATACTGCTCAAAATTCCTCTGATTATAAAATATATAAAATAATAATCACACTTGAATAGGAATACAAAGAATATTCATGAGACAAAAAATAGGGTTTTCCAGATTTTCCTTAGGAATGTTTGTTGATTTTTCTTTCATAACCGTGGTGTTTTTTCAATTTATTACAAATTTTTTGAATGGTATTACAGTCAGTAAATTTAAATATATTTGTTAGTAGCTCCTCTCTATATGAACAACAGGCCAATTGGTACAAAACATGCATCATGATTCAGCTGAAGCAATTGCTTTAAATTATCTTTGCTAAAGTGACCAGTAATCCTAATTTTAAAAATTAGCATATCTGAAAGTGAGCAGTAGTCCAATTTCAAGATATTTAAAATTTTCAACAACAGATAATTTATTGAGGTACTCATTATTGAGACACAATTATTATGGTACATTGAAATGTTACTAAAGATCTTTAAAGAATTAGATCATACTTCATTATAAGAATCCAAAATATGTATGGATTTTTTCACTTATCATAGGTTTGAATAACGAAAAAGAAAAGAAAGAAGGACACAAGTAAAACACTTTACACTGCGATAAGAGATTTTGCATCATAAATACATTTAAAGTAATGTTTGGTACTTTTTTCTTTAGTTTTTTTTAAATACATCATTTGACAAAAAAAACAGGGAGTTATTTTCAATTATTTAAAGAAAAATATAACTGGAAAGTGAACAGAAGTAAAAAAAAAAACCACTCTGTGGCAACAAAAGAAAAATCAAAGGTATCACAACACTTATAATATTCAATGACACATCCATAAAGTACAGGTCTGTCGGAGTAGGTGGTGTTAGAGGGTTGGTTTATGTCCATCCCTTCCGCGCACTTTTTTAAAATTTACAAACTCTTTTTACAGAAAATGTTGACTTTTGTAAAATTTTATATTTATATTTATATTATGGTATGTGCATCCCTCAGGTTTAACTTTCCTACTCCAAGTTATAAATTCTCTCTGATTGGCCTGAAGTACATCACTATCCAACTCTGTACTCATGTATATTGTGACATCTAAATGAATCATTTTAATATTTTGTAATACACTGCTTTATTAGAAATTTATAATCAATAATCCTTATCTTATGATATCTTGTACATGTTTGAGTTCTGCCTTGTGTACTTCATTTATTCTTAGCATGTGATGACTAAACACCTCCTCTTCTCCTTTGGGTATAATTATATACTTTATGGATGCCTCCATAAAACAAAAATTTGGCAACTAAAAATCACAGCAAGCAGCTTAATAATCAATGAGTGATGAGGAATGAGGATAACAAAGAGAAAGGGTGTACAGGAAAACATCAACAATTCATATGTATACATGCATAATTATGTTCATATGTAACTGCAAACTTGCTTTCTATCTATATTAAACATTTTCAAGGATGCAACGTGTACAGTTTTGATGTTGGATATGGACAAGTTGGATTGTGCATGTGTATTGTGATGCACAGAGGATATTTTTTTTCATCCGTGTAAATGTAAGTTGGAAATAGCCTATGTGAAAATTCATGTGGGGTACCACTGGACAACATCAATCAATGTGATTTTTTTTAAAGGATTGCCACAAAAGTTCAAACTGTGACAAGAGTACAATTTAGATATTTTGTTGCATTTTTAGCAACTGTATGCATCAATGAATTTTCTTGTAACTATGTATTTGTTTTAAAAGCATTTCTGGGAATAAGTATAATACTTGGAAGTAATTACCACATACAAGGACTAATGTCTTTAGAAAGAAGTTAATTTTGCAGGTAATTACTTCAAATCTTATTCAAGATATATTTTATTATTGCTATTAGGAAAAGTACTACCCCGGTAGTAATACAAATTGAAAATAAATACATTCTGTCATGTAAATAAAATGCAATATAAATGTCATGTTAATACAAATATAATAATTAAAAAAATTCTATGTCATATAATTAAAAAAACAAATAAATGAGACATTCAGGTATTATATTACAAAAGCGAAGTGTTAGCACAAACAATACTTGATTTAACTAACAGCAAAATACCATAAACATAATATTAATACATATACATGTATCAGATATCAAATACTATCAATTAAACATAAAATTAATTTTACAGTAATATTTGAAAATGCCACAAAAAGCAAATGAAATAAAGTCGATAGTCCATAAAAACAAAAGTGAATGCAAAATTAATGAAGAGTGCCTACTGTAATTAACCGTACGGACTATACTTTTCCACAACTGACATATCATTATTTTAGACCTCTCAACTTTTAAGCTGATCAATGAGAGATTTTTGTTGGCCGTAAACACACAGCAAAAAGTGCGACATGTGCTTATTTCTGGAAAATGCTGGGAAAAAGACAGTTGTCGGACATTTCAGTGGATAAATGGATTGGATGAGATCAACAAAATTCAGGACAGAGACAGCTGGGAAATTGGTGTAAACGCTTACATTTTTAATACACAAAACATATACTCATTTATAAAAAATAAATTAAACTAGAAGTCGCATAGTATTCTCTATACATGTACCGTACGGTATATTCATTCAGGTAAGATAAATTAAGTACATTATGCATGTTTCTTTAAGAAGCTTTGTGAGCAATTTAAAATAATGAATCAGATGATATTAAACTGGATCTACAAATCACCAAGACATCATAATTAAAGCAAAATGATCAACTGCCACTTGTATAGATGTGTACAATGTCAGTTTATGATTTGTCTGATGGTAAGCATACACAAATTAGCTTACTGAAATGATAAGGTAGCTATATATGTCTGATAAGCTCGCAATCATAACATATGCAAATAAATAAGCAGGAAACAATGTGATACAACAATTACACTACAACCTTTAGAATGGATTGTGCCAAAGTTTATTTTTCTCTGTATGGGAACATGTGAACAGACCGTTCCATTTTGTAACATGAGAGAAAGGAGGAGTTTAACATTAAGCAAATAGCAGCTGATTGAGAATGCACAATATATATAGAATACTAACCGAGTTTGCCTGTCATACCATTTTTATGAAACGAGTTAACAGTTTTGGTATCTGACGA
>JAUTCZ010052199.1:0-10879 GCA_032273805.1 Melanodrymia brightae | reverse complement strand
GTTTTCGCTGTGGAGGATCGATCTCTCGACCCATCCCGCCACAGGCGGACATTCTACCTCTGAGCTACGTCCCGCTCTTACATGTAGGTAGGTACATGTATGTGAAATAGCCCTTATTTTCCGTAAAACATTGTGATGTCTGGTTTTTTCTTAATGAATTGATGTGAATGATGCACAATGATTAAAGTTGCAATGTTAGTTGAATGGAATAAATGAATGTTTAACGACTGTAACACCAGTACAAAAAAAACTTCGGATGCTAAGATATGGTCAATATGGTGACATAGCAAATATAAAAATCAGTGTCAACACTTACCGAACTATATAACAAATACTGGGTAATGATCTGTATTATATAAAGTGCTACATGAATATCTATTATTTTTAATAAAAATATGTACTAGTATTCAAATCTCCCGTAAAGGGAGTACAGCCTTGACATTAGATCCCGACCGTTAATGGCGGACCGTACCCAAGAGAGATGGGGTCCAAACTTTCAGTGGACAAGAACGCAAGACTAATGATACTACATGTACTACTCGATTTTTTAAATTTCTAATGCAGTGGAGTAAATCAATGGAAGATATATAGTTATGCAATTAATGAGAACATTGATCTAGTGGAGCGGGAAATTTAAGCATCGTCAGTTTCCAGATTTATACGGATTCATATAGGCCTACATCGAATATGGAGTCAGAAATAAGACTAGTCTGAGAAAAAAACCTAGACATACTTTTTGGCCGTTTTTCACTTAAGTTTCCTTCTGAGAATTCTACACAAACTTAACCTTGTAACAATGTTTACTGTGGGTTTTTTTTTGTAACTAGGAACTTACGTATTAGTCGATTTAATGAAACTGAAGTCAAAACTTAAGAAAAATTTAAGTTGTTTGATAAATACCACCCCAGATCACCATCATAATTATTATTATGTATACGACTCCACTACTCCTCCTGCCATAACTACATAGCCAGATTCGTTGTTTCAGATGTCACTTGCTTCCTGCGTGGCAATGAATACACTAGTGGGTATTTTAGAGTGCTATGAACTACAGGATTTGCGCAAATGGTATGACAATGCTCTACCAAAGAGGAAGGATACATCTATTATCCACTGACCGATTGCATGATCCACACAATTAACAAAACAAGTTTTACGTTTTACCGACTAATGATTTTATTTTCCATTAGCAGAACATTGCATATTCTACATGATTGTTTGTGAGAATAATTACGTTTTCATATACATAATATATACAATCAAACTTCATTATCTCAAGGTTTGTAATCTCTATTACATGTACCTTAGACATATTGAACTTTGTAATCTTTCCGATACCAAGGATATATTGAGATAAAGATAAAGTTGGTTTATTTAATGACAACACTGGAGCAGATTAATGAAAAATTAGCGGCTAATGGACATCAAGCACATAGTTATGTCGACATGGTCTCGGATAGAAACCTTCTGCTGCCCCATAGCCTACTCTTATTGATAAGACGCAATAGATCTTTATGTGCACCTTCCAGCAGACAAGATAGTACGTTATACCCACAGTTCATAGGGTGTTCTTCCAGTATCCTATAGTTTGTGTTGTGAGTGGAAGACAATGCAGTTCTCACAACCATAACTGTAGGATATTCACTGATGCACTGAGTATGTATTGCTATAACTGACTTACACCCACTTTCGGTTGATTTAATAATTATGCCACTATCTTATGACAAATTTGGTCAATAAGAAGAGAAAATAATTCAACAAAAATTATATGGATTACCCAATGTGACCATCATATTTTTGTTGTGAACAGTCGTAGATCATTGGTTGGAATGGAAAACAACACAACAGGTAGATATGTTGAGAAATATGTGAATATTATAAGTTTGCGATCGCCATTGTAAATGATAGTTTTCTCAAACTTGTTAAACTCTTCTTCTTTGCGTTCTCTATACTACACTGATAATTTTGATCGTACGATGAAGAACATCGACCTCTCTAGGTCCTCTTTGTTGCCGTTGCTTGGTGGCAAGATAAACTCTAATACCCTGGATATACATGCATCACCGAATACGTCTGATTTACTTATATTTGTGTTCATCTCATCAACTTCAAGATAATGAAGTTTTACTGTATAATCAATCTTTTACGGTGGAACAAAATGATTATTTATAGAGTATTAGAACCAATACTACACAGAAATAACAATGAGTCGATCATGAGGCTTTGGTAATAATTTACTTTACAGTGAACACATAGTACATCACAATTCTCTATACATACCGGGGTAACTATATGTAAAACACAAAATGGACTTCCACAATAATAATAATGCTTAGCTTAATAAATACAATACTGAAAGCATTAAAGCACAACCCACAAAACAATAACAAAGTTACATTTAGTAAAAACAATATATAGTATAATAAAATAAAATATAACGCTTGACACAAATGTTGAGCAGAAACTGGTTATAACCCACAAGATATATATCAAGAACATTACGTATAATAACGGAGTATTTGTAACAAACCAATATATTAGACCAGTCCCAAATTACACAGAAATTGTTACAACATATTCATGTGAAGATTATATATTCTGTTACAAGTTAAAGCTTAGGGATATTACAGATTTCCTTGAAATTTTGTTTGGATATTGCATCATTGTTGCAATTATCTCCCCAAATATATTAAACAGAATAAATAATATCAAACACATTATAGAATAATAATATTGAACAACATACAAGTAAAACAAGTATTAGTAATAGTAATAAAATTATTTACAAAGCCAACCAATAATACATGTATATTTGGTTTAGAAATTTGATCACAGAAAATATAACTGGGTACATGTGTATACCTACCGGTATGCCAACAATGTTCGCAATGCATACAATATTTTCACAATGGATTTCACAAGAAACATGATGATGGAAAATAATAAAGCATAGTTGACTGTGTAATAAAAACAAACATTTAATTATGTACTATTTCTGTTACTTATTCAACCAGTATTAACTACATGTACATGTACAGTGCAATCACTCTTAAAGACCACCCAGATTTAAAGGCCACCCCACTATCAAGACCAGTATTTTAAAGACCAGAATAGCTGTTTATTTAATATTACTCAGTATTTTGATGACGTCGCTATTAAGACAGATGTGATTAAGTCTGACAGGTGGTCTTAATAGTGGAGTTTCACTGTGATATACAAGTACAAGTATCTAATTGAATACCCATGCATGCAAGCCTGTGACAACAGCAGCACACATCTGTCGCCAAATTCTCTAGTAACCAGTGTTTAAGCAATCCCATTTTATTAGTGGAGACCACCATCCCACTATTACGTTGATTAATAATCAATATGTTCCAGTTAAACAAACTTAATCTTTATCACCCCACTATCATGTTTGGCCCACATCTCCATATTTTTGTAATGCTATCCCTTATTTTGAAATACACACGTGTTATGTTTTATTTATCTGTAATGTGTTGAGTATACTTACAAATGTATGTCTACTTACACTTGCAGCATATAACAAGAAGTTAATCTAAAACAAACAGTGAATTACAACGCCAATTACTTTTGTATCTCAACACATTGTAAAAGAATATATCATATTGAAACGGTATTGTAAAACACAATCAAATGTTTTTTGAGTTATATATTCTATATAATTTAAATAGATTGTCTATTGGCTTTATTTCAACTTAATATGGGACCATACATATTTCGGTTTTCTGCAACTTTTCATATATACCCTAGTGTACTACATTTAGTTTAGTCTCTAACACACTGGTTAACAGATGACAAAACGTGTGCTGTCTTGAAGCATTTAACAACTCTGTTCATAGCTGTCGTATAAAAAAAATAAAAAATTAATGCTGTAAAGGCTACCAGTATTTTGAATCCTTGGTAAACCAAACATTTCTTAAATTCAGTCCAAAGTGTGTTTGGTTTAATAAATACGAAAAAGTACCATGTTCATGACACAAGCTCATTGAATTTAACAGCTAATATTAAAATTGAAATGTTTTATACAAGCTATGGAAACTAATTTGATGTAATACTAATCACTATATCAATGATACTTTATAATTTATTGAATGCTTCTTGGCTGACTAGATCTTTCTCCGAATTCACTTTGAAATGCATTATCACTGGGTCAAAACACAACCATACACCAAAACAAATGAGACAAAATTATGAACAAGACCACAAATCACGTTTTAAAACTGTTCTAGTGTTTAACAACAACATGAGTGCTGGTTATAGTTGCATTTTGTCATACTTTAAAGCATAACTAACTTATACAAACGTTTTCTGATATGTTCTAGTGTTTAACAGCAGCATCAGTGATGGCTATAGTTGCATTTTGTCTAATACACTAACCTATACAAATGTTTTCTGAAAGAACAATCAGAATTGAAAAGCAGAAAACAGTCACATAGCCATGATTGGGAATGTCTTTAACATACAGTCTGTATTGAACACTGACATCTTAACACACAGTCTGTTTGATATACAATTACCTACATTAAACGCTGAAATCTTCAACAGGTGTATAATATAACAAGTTTACAAGTGTTTTGCACAGTGTAACATATTCTCGATCACTGGAATCAAAGAGGTATTCATTTAAACAGTTCCTTAACAGTACTAACAGTTTGCAATCAATATTAACAATGGAAGTGTTCGTAACCACTACATGTACTAGAGTGAGTTTAAAGTTGTGGTTCGTTCGATGTCTCTGGCATGATGTATGAGATGTCATCCCACGGGTGTCGGTACAGGCCTTGTTTGAGCCGCTTCTGATCCAGGTAGTGGCCGATGAAGCCCATGCTGCGTCCCAGCACAAACAGTGCATTGAGGGCGCCAATCTCAACGTACTCCTGCGATTCCTCCCTGAAACAATGATATTCTCAGTGTTAGATATAAGTGAGATAATGTGACTGGGAAAATATTGTTATCAAAGATAAAGTTTGTTTGTTTAAAGACACCACTACAACACATTGATTATTAATCAGTGGTTATTGGATGTCAAACGTACTGCTATATCGACACTTGGTCACAGATGAAACCTGCTGCAGACACATAGGCTACTCTTCTTCAAGGGATGTTTTATGTGCACTTTCCCACCCTTTGGAACACTGGCTGGAATGGGAAATAACCCAATGTGTTCACTGAAGATCAATCCGTTGACCTATTGAACCTCAGAAGGACACCTTTGCGCTGAGCTATGCCCCGCTCCCCAAGTCAAGAAACTCACCTTGTAAAACAGCCACAGCCTCGTAGCAGGTCAACAAATGATACACCAATGAAGCCATCAACATTTAATATCAGATTTGGTTTCTGAAACGAAAGGCAATTGTTTTTTTTCACATTAAGTGGTCAAAGATGTTTGCTAATAAATTTACAAGCTCACAAATCTACAATTACGTCAAAAAGAGAAAACAACCTCTTCTTTCTCATCTAGGTTAAAGCATATATCTTCATTATATTGTTTTAAAATTTTAAACTATACAGTCATGTATATTATGTGGAATTGTATATCATGCCTAGACCATCTAGGATGTATCTGTGTTAAACACTTTGTCATTGACAAGTTTGGATGATAAAGTGGCCAGGTTTAAAACCTTGTGACAGACACCCTTTAACTGGAAGATTTAATTGAAAGTCAGACTGCATTTTATTACCATTTCTCTCATTTTAAGTATGAAGTATTCAAGAATAACATACAAGATCCTTACCTGTACAATCAACCATTCTCAATTGTTTGTGAATATATAAATTCGTCGGTTATATTCAATAATTATGAAACACAAAATTAGGTGACATTTTATCCAACTTTTTCGCAGATATTTAATGATCATTGAATTGCCATGAACATATTCCACAAAAAGTTAACAAAGTCATAGGAAGAACTTTACCTTGGATGTGGTTATTTTTTCAACTTCCAACGCGTAGTCTAAGAGTGTGGCTGATGGGAAATGTTTCTTGACATAGTCCTTCAGGATTACTACTCTCATGTCCGGATTGTTTATCTGGCGAGAAGAACAACATGACAACCTTGTATTGCATGGTATTTTGCCATAACGTACAGTATTTACAACTACGAACATGTCAGAGAAATAATTTCATAGAAATAGTTGAAAGCCTGTAAACTATGAGTTTGTTAGAAGTAGAGAATAATCACAATGTGGTCTTATTTCCAAGAGAATGTAGAAATGTGATGCAGTGGTTAGCTAGCTTGGACTGAGAGGTTGAAGAATTGATTCCCTCAGTGAACCTACAAACACCACCATCAGACTGGTTTACCAAATTACAAATAGCTCAACAGTTCTACTGAGAAGGATCGATCCGCCGACCTATCGAACCTGAGTAGGAACAGTCTGCCAACCTACCAAACCGGAGGCAGACACTCTTGCACTGAGCTACATCCCGCTCTGGCCATTGATATGCCAGTTTTGGAAGGAACACTGAGCCTGTTGAAAACAAATACACAGAAAACAAGGCAAGACTTTGATTTATACGAATACTTACAGATTTCACTCTGTGTCCGATTCCCATGATGAGTTTTCCTTTCTTCCTCATGTCATTGACAAACTCCATAGGAATCTGTCCCATGTCATACGCATCACTGAACTGCTTGGCTGCAGCATCCAATGCTCCGCCGAATCTGTCACCCTGGAAACAGAATAACCACAACCGTAACCACATACAATGTAGATGTACATCTTTGTTCTGGCACAAGGGACTGATACATGCTTTAACTCCACATTATTGCATATCAGGTATCTCTTTTATAAGCATGGGATGTTCCTGACAGTTTTATTTACAGACACATACAAAATAACCCTGTTAATTGCGTATCAATTATAAGCATAACCATTTATTGTGATACAATAAAACTCCATCTACTGAAGTTGTTAAATTGACCAATTGACAGCTTTTGTGGTATCTTTAATTGAGTAACAAAGACAATGTTTTACAATAGTATGCACCCTGGCTAAAATATATTTATTGCTTAATATACATAAGTTATTTTATGCATTTGTTAAGTATTTTAGTCACAATATATGATCAAACTGAGGTACCAACTGTATCTAATTTTTACAAAAATTTATCCAGTAGGTACAGAGGAGAAATATCTCAAAAAATAATTCAGTAGTCTTAGTGTTAAGATGTAACTCACTATTGTCAGAAGTCCGGATGTCAAACTGGAAATGAGATCTTTTCCAGCTCGAGCGCACACGATTGTGTTATGAGCTCCCGAAACAGCTGGTCCATGGTCAGCAGTGACCATCAAACACATCTCTATAAACTTAGTCGCATACCGTGGCAACCTGGAAAACAACACGAGTTATAACAACAACATACAATGTAGCTACATCACAAGTGTAATATAAATACTGTATATCATGTAATTAATGCGTCACTAAATGTATGCAAGTAAGGGTGGTCAAACTAAAATGAGACATGAAATTAATGCGAGTGGTCTCCCTTTGATATAGTACTTTTTCTAACAACACGTTTGTGTAACAATCAGTTAACATAAATGCGTTATATTATTAATGTGAAAAATTCTCACTCGCATTTTTCGCATTAATATAATGATCGCATTAATTTCAGGATCTACAGTACATATATACTATACTATATCTTCTTTTTTTTTGTATTTTTCAGAGTTTGTCACAATGATGACGTCCAAGTAACATGATATCATGTGGTCATTCTTTCCTTTCTCTCAATCTTATCATCTTTCGTCAGTGTTAAAACTGCAGGCTCAAAGTGTACAGTGCATGTTTATGTCATGTACTACAGATGGCCACAGGCGGACATGCAGCAAACACCTGTATCCAGGACTATTGACCACTATGTACAGTTTGTAATATATTACTTCTGGCCATGTACAGGGGGTTAAGTTCTTTCCCCTTTATTATATAGTAATTTGTGGGTACTTTGCCCTATTTAAGTCATTGTAGTTTTTCGAGTCTTTATTATAGATTTGGACTATTCCCACTACTTACCTCCAGAACTGGCTAGAATGGATATAAATCACTTGATTGTCAAGTTTTTTATATACTTATTATAATGCCCATTGTCAACGGATAACTAAGTGAACAAGTTTTGCAACAAGAAAACTTAGTGACAAATATTATTGGAAAATGTAGCTCATCAAAAATGTATATTTTATTGTTTAATAATTCTAACGTTCATTAACTAAGTTTCTAGCCAGTGTCTGTGCTTGTAGCCAGCTCTTATGTATCATTAAATCTGACACAACAAGACTGTTGACTGCTTGTTAATCTTCCAGGATAACTAAATTTAACATTAGGAATCACACATGTTAATATTTTAGTATATTTTTCAAATTCAATAATACCATTATGTAAAAGAAATGTTGCTAATATTTTTTATAGCAATTGACAAAGGTTTTTGTATGTTTTTTAATCATTTCATTACGAAAATATTTTTATTTGTCTTCAGTAATTATGCAGTGAACTTTGTTCAGTCCTGGAAGAAATAAACATTTGCAGAAAACCAGTAATGTCATTTACAAGAACATTGCAAATAATTTATAGCGGTTCTTTTACTAGATGTTGCATTGCATTTGATACCCTCATTTGCTTCACTGAATGATACATGTCATTGTTGATAACACCCTCACTTGATCCACAATCAGTTCCACATCTTGTACTACGCATCTTCTAATCATCATTATCATTCACATTGATAAATGTCTTGTTTCCAATGGAGATGTATATTTTATTTCTGCCTTTTGGTCAATTTTTCTTATCTATGTTCTTTTAAAAACATTTGATTATATCATGGATCTCATTGTGTCATAAAACATGTAAATCCATATTATATTTGTTTTTTATTTGTTCACATGGGATCGTTGTAGGGATCAATTGGCTTCTGATGTAGTAATTGTGACTTTTTGTCAATTGTTATTTCTGCAAGTAACAATACAAAACTCAATTTTGAATGGTTCATGGGAAAGATGTGTGGATATAATTATATTTACAATGTACTTTGTTTTACATTCATGCGTGAATAATTGTTTAGGCTGTTTAATATTGTCAATATTGCATTATCGGACAGCCTCCATGATTATATTTTTAAACTAGTAATAGACGGATGTACAAACAAATGAAGGGAAATAACTACTGGTAAACCGAATGCAACCTGAAGCAGGGGCGCCGGAACGATCGTGACATTGGGGACGCGGACTAGCGATGTTGAGGGCCACGAAGCCGAATTTGCTAGTGGGGTTCGGGACATTTTTTAAATTATTGAGGCGGCTATGTGAAGTCTATTAGGAAAACATGCGTGGGGTGGGATGGGTTGAATATTCAAAACTCATCAGAACACCCTTTCAATAAAAGATGTACTTTTTTAATAACGTCCCCTTTTCGTTGCATGTGCCTTTTCAAACAACAACCAGAATGCGTTCACAACACTTTAAATATTGATCTACGTTTAAACACTGCCCCCTTTTCACTGCATGTGCCCTTTAAATTGGGCAGCCAGAATTTCCTAGTACCTGTTACTTTTAAAGAATCTATTATCAATAGTGCCCCAATTTGATTGCAAATGCCCTTTCAAATCGTGAAGCGTTTTAGCGCATTATTTCTATTCAAAATGAACTCGTAATATTTGAAAACCTATTTTGGAGAATTTATGTTTCAATAGTATCACTATCCTGGCGTATTTCCTGCATGTCAAATTATAAATTCATCCTTTATTAACGAATTCCAATAATATATATACTAGTGACAAAACATTCGGAATAGCCTTGCGTTCAATAGGGCAACATTGGATATTTCGCATGGTTTACCCTGCAATTTTTTTTTAGAAATTGATTTTAAATATATGTTTATTATTAGTTTTCTTTTAATCTTAAGTCCGGTCAAATGTTATGGCTTAAGTCAAATGAAATATTTTTCCACAAATCGATGAAATTTATTGATGGATTAATGAATTAAAGAGGAATTGGTTTAAAAAACTTCAAACATAAATAGTCTTTCCAGAAGAGTAAAGGATAAAATTGAAAATCCTGTAGTATTTTTATGTTCTACATCAAAGTTTGTAAAAATATTTGCATGGGGAAACCATGCGAAATATCGTATGTAATGCCCTATTGAACGCAATGCTGTTCCGAATGTTGTGTCACTCGTTATATATTGTAATATGTATATCCGATGTGGCAAGCGCTCTGGAACTATGTGACTGGTACCGATGATGTACTATCGTATCACATTCATTAAATATTAGATGCAAACAGCGTGTCAAAACGTTTTGTCTCTGTAGCAGAATATAAGGCAGCCATTTGTGGATGATTTATAAGGGATGGGTCATGCCCTCACCCTCCGCAGATAGACTATTCTTAACCCACAGGTTTCCAGAGTTTTCTCGAACTATTTTCGACCATACTGAACTCTAGCGAGAATGGAAGTAAATTAGATCTGTCTTTTAAAGCTTATAATTATACTATTTGGGGGATCACATTTGATCAAAATATTAGCTACGGTTTTTCACAATAATGTCAATGTTATCTGGGAGAAAAGGAATATTTCCTTGAAACACATCCGCATCAAAACATTTATATATCCATATAAACAATTGATCACGCTAACCAAAAGTGTTGGAGCAGTAACTGAAAACAGTTCACCAAATAGGGGCCTACATGATATTGATAATGGAGGGCGCGGGACGTAGCTCAGAGGTAGAATGTCCGCCTGTGGCGGGATGGGTCGAGAGATCGATCCGCCACAGCGAAAACATTTTTGTGGGCTATTTTCCGTTCCAGCCAGTGATCCACGACTGGTTTATCAAATTCCGTGGTGTGTGCTATCCTGTCTATGGG
>JAUTCZ010052188.1:0-10881 GCA_032273805.1 Melanodrymia brightae | reverse complement strand
AACGTTGAAATAAACAACAGTTAATTTTTAGCTTCTAGGTAACCTAAAACCAAAACAGGTTACCTGATGTGTAGTTTTGGGTAATCTATAAACAGGTTACCCGAACGGGTCCTTATTCTCAGGCCTGAGTATAGTTGCATACTCAGGGGTGTGGAAATTTCAAAAATCTTCACTTGTCCCAGGACAAGTAGTCTGTCTAAATTGACTTGTCCTGAGAAAAAGTTACTTGTCCTGTTTTTTTTTTTTATGATAAAAACCTAACCTTTTTATAAAATCAACCTAAATAACCATTACCGGTACATTTGTAAATACCATGAAGGAAATATCGACGTTCGGGCTTTATCTAAATAAAATTTTGTTTTTTAAGTTCACTTGTCCACGGACAAACACTACGAAAAAAAAGTACTTGTCTGGCAGTACCACATACCGATCAGGCAAGTCGGGCATACTAATTCCACACCCCTGATACTAAAATTGAAGTGAATTTGTTAACTAAACACAGTTACTGAGTGGAAATGTTGACGGGAATTACTCTTATCAGTCTATCCAATATATATTTTGACTAAAGTGCAAGCATTTAAATATGTTATACGTAACATACTAATAGGTATAAATTCAAAAATTATTTTACAGTTAGCGATTAGCTTTAATATACTTAGATAGATGACGGAACTTTTTCTTGTACCTACATGTATCAAACTATCATCAAAAATAGCATTTCAAAGTCATTTGATTCCATTTGGTCACCATGGTTTCTAATCTGTTCTCAAAATTTTGCTTTTTGTAGTAGTAGTAGTAGTAGTAGTAGTAGTTCTATACTTGTCCAAAAATACACATTGTCAAGTCTTTTCTATTTATTTCAGAAGCTAAGCATTAATGGAGATTTGGAATATTTGCGACAGATGGCGGTGGATGGTAAAGGTATACAGATTCTTCAACTCCAGGATCGTGTAGAATCTAGTCCATTACCTATCAAGATACGCGTGGAAAAAATTTAAACAAACTTTAGCACCACAAATATTCTGCAGTTCCGTATCCAATTTTATTTCTGTATAACTGTCGGTGAAATTTACTAGTGTTTTATTTCAGGTATCTAGAGTTAAAGTTGCTGCTTTTTTTAAATATTATTTATAACTATATAAGTATTTCTTGATTTTAAAACCTGGTTTGTGATGTTTCTCTTTTTGGTGTTTTGAGTGAGCCAGTATGATAATTCTAAGAATATTGCATAGAATGTTTTATAGAATACAAAACAAGGGGAAAATTACATTAGTTTTTGTGAACACCCCAAATATTGAAATGTACTAAATGACTCAAAATTTTTATTTTCCAAAAATCTTCTGATTTAGACACTTTTCTGGACAGCATTTTAAAAATTTAATAAACACCTTTCATCACAAACAGGTTTTTTGATGAAGACAATAGCTATGTGCATTCTAATGTGAGTGTTCTGGAATAAACACACCCACAGTATTAATATTGGTGTTAAAATACATGAGGGTTCTCAACTAGTTCCAACAAGATTGCAATATTTAGAATATTTAGTGGAGACATTTTGATGTAATACCAACAGCATTCAATCTAATTTTCTATTTAAGACATTGAGCTATTCTATTAGGAAATTGATCATTATACAGATAATTTCTTTTTTTAAATTACATTACTATCAAACTGTGGGAGCATACAAAACTTATGCCCCACAAATTATAGTGAATATAAAAAAATGTTTGGCTTTATTGAACAATAATGGATATTTATGGCAGTAAAGTGATGTCACAGATCTATGATTTAATTTAACATATGTGAAATATTTAAAATAATATACTACTTAGTGCAAAGTCTGTATCCTTATTTTCAAGGACAATTATTTTGTATTTTTTGACAAATTTATCATTTTCTATTTTCACATTGTATATTGCAAGGGCTAAAATTGACACATGGTTCCAAACTACCAAATCTCAAGTCAAGTTCATAGCATCTAATTTAACATAAACTTTACATCTTTTGTATTTGACATGCATCTAAAACCTTTTAGTCAAAGGTCGAAGTTGCAGTATCTAATAGGTATTCAAACTATCAATCAGTTTGCATCTGAGCAAAATTATCTAAATTCATACTACTACTTTCTTGGCTTGCAACTTAATTCAAACGGATGTAATTTCATATCAGTTATACTGTGCTGTAAAAGTATGTAGTAAAAGTACATTTTTGTAGTTACTGAAGTTGATTTAAGCGGTGGGACCAAATTTCAATTAGTTTATATGGGGTAATAAGTTAATGTCAAAAGGTCAAACTAGATACTGTGCATCTGTAGATAATATAATACATGTATTCACAAAAAGTAATCATATCTATAGATCTATAAGTGCGATTTAGTTAAATGCCTAGTATATGTATAACAAATAACTACTGATATTGTAACTAATATATAACAGCTTATATATACATGTACATGTACATTGAAACAAATTGATTCTGTCGATTCACAACACGTAAAACTAAACTGCCCTTCTGCCCTTGTTAATATGTTATAATAGAATAAAAATATTTACAAGGAAATTTATAAGAGAAAAGAGAATACACACAGACTTTTACTGTGATTTGTAGAAACTCTATTTTATGTGTATTGAGCACAAGTGTGTATTACATTATTGTGTTATATAATGTATAGTAATATTGTTTTATTCATGGTTGTTGTGTCTGCACTACATAATGGTAACACAGCTAAGTAACGCTATTTGTTACGCGTGTGTACCTATTAAAACTATAAGTGAAATACTTGGGGACAATCACATTGGTGTGGGATTACACTTTGTTACATATACCGGTATATATGTGTATTGTATTATATTTTTTCATGACGCATTGTATATAATTTCATTAAAGGCAAAGTAGATGTTCTGTTTGTGGAAGACTGTGACTTTAAAATGCTATGGGGAAACTATGTGTCCATGTATACTACCTTACTAACCAGGATTTTTTATCATATACATTTCTGAATTAACTAGTCGGAAGCTCATGATATCTTAAACTTGTTTCCATTCTTTCAACTTCGGGATAATAAAATGTTGATTATTTGTAAATCAATGGGTGATCTTTCACCAGCGACATTGATGGTTAATTCGAACTACCTGTCTCAAGTCTAAAGAATATTGTAGCTTTGTCAAAGCACTTTTGGAGAAATTGTTTTTTGTTCAATTAATTTTATTAAAAAAGGAAATTATTATTCTAACCTGACTTCCAATGTAGCATATGCATGCAAAACATTTGGTAGTTTCTAATGCACTGTTGATCAACTCATGAATGAAATACTGGTTAATGACCAGTTTGTCTTGCGATAACTAGTAGTACGGTGGTTTTACTGGACATGGTATGTTGGGGTCACTATTCAACATAATCCTGTGGTGTGGTGTCTATGTTTTATCAATGCTGGCAGTGATACGATAATGACTATAAGGCATAAAAACGAATGTGCCTAATATATATCCTATTAAGATTAAAGCTTTCTGTCCTGGGTATACAATCCAGAAGATTGCAAAATGGCATACCCGGTACATTGAAACATATTCATACCTGTACAAGATCTAATGAATATTCTTTAACAGGAACATTTTTAAAATAATGTTAATGGAGTATTGTAACTCCAGGGGTTCTAGAATGCGGTGGCCCGATGCCCACGGCCAGTAATTTTTACACTCTGGCCACTAAATAATTGCATTGGCCGTGGCCGATGGCCAGTAAAAAAATTGATTTACCGGTACTTACATTTGTTTTTTTGTTTTTTTTTATATTGGTATTGGTATTTAAAAGTTGGACCAGTGAATTTTCTGCCACGGCCAGTGAATTTTCAAATCCACTGGCCCCATGGCAAGTGAAATTAAAACAAATTCTAGAACCCCTGAACTCTGTGGTTTCAGTTTTGAAAGGTTTCCATTATGATTTTAATATTTTATTTTAATAAAGTGTCAAAAAACATTTGCCACATATGCCGCTGTATAGCGGCTTGAGAGTAATCAAATTCTGTATGTTCTGTTCTGCCCAAATTGCTGACAATTAAAATAGCATATTTCTTGCCAGCGACAGTTAATAAGCAAGCTATTTTGTACAATGTTTTAATGTCCTAACATTGCCATTCAATAAGTTGAGCACATACCACAGGATGATGCTTTATTGTAGCGATCTTGAATGCACTGTTGACAGAGATGTTTGTGGCACAACAACACAAGTATTTGTCCCACTGTTCATCTCAACTGCCTATACATCTCGAACAACTCATTGTGTGGGAGGCACTCACAAGTTCAACCCAGTGCTGGGGGACAACGGGCTACATGGTTCACGTTACCATGATTACTGTAAACTGTATTTTTTTGTGCATGTTTCACTTTGTCAGGAGGTCAGTGCTATTTGCAGTATTGGTTCATTTAAAGAGCGATAATTATGGGCAGTAATGTATATTGTGTTTGTATCAATTATAAAATCATCTTGCAATACATGTACATTCAGGTGTAGTAGTGTGGTTATTAGACAATAATACATAAGTGGCCATTAGGTATCAATGATCTTCAAACGAGTTGTTTAAAAAACGTAACTAACTACATTTAATTACATTTTTAAACTATGATTGCAACATAATTGATTTATAACGGACATGACAGTAGTATTCTATATCTGATATGCACTAAAAATTAAAAATAACATTTTTCAAAACAAATTGTGGTTTCATCTACAAATAATTGCACCCTGGGGACCTGATTGCATGCAGTGTACATAACAGGCTCTTGCAGGACAGTCAATCACTTGCCTTTAAAAATTGATCTGAGAATACTAATGCGGCAATGACACCATTGACAACAACTGTTGTTTATCGAATTGTTATATAGCAATAATGCATACAGATGTGTAATAAATAGAGTTCTCTTACAACTTACAAGCTTTGGCTAGCATTTATCTCACTTTAGTGTCCATGGTTTGAATGGTGGAAGTTAAGCTATTCATTACACAAGCACAGTAACGTAGCAACTGTAAATCTTAATTTTTGCAAGGAACAGTTTGTTTAATGGCACCAATGGAACATTCATTACTAATCGGTGGTTATTGGATGTTAAACACACAGTTATATTGACACTTAGTCAGAGGAAACATGGGCTACTCCTACCAAATAACAGCAAGGTATCTTTTATGTGCATTTTCCTATAGACAAGATAACATACACCATGGCCTTTGATGGATCAGTCTTATATCACTGGTTGGTACAGAAAATAACAATTGGTCCACTGAGGAGGATTGATCTTTTGACATCAAATCTCAGCTCTGGCGGATGCTATTGCACTGAGCTACACCACATTCTACAAATAAAAAAAAATGAAAATTTATATGTTGATTTGAAATACAGGACTGGTATAAAATTTGTTTTAGCAGTCAACTTGGTAATACTGGCTGCAATTAATAAATCTTTACTATAAATTGTTAACTTCAGGAATAAGTACATTTATGTGAAAGATATGAACATTGATTTTCTGTCTAGAATATGCAATGTCTCGTTCAATTTGTTTTAGTCTGACTCTTGAGTGACCATAAATGTCAGCAAGGTCTAATAAATAATATGTGTATACAATTAAATACTTCCATCTGCCTCAAATCAAGGCTAACATCATTTGTCTCAGTGGTTGTACCACTGGTTTCATATATAAGAATTGTACACCAATATTTATTCCGTGTTTTCCTGGTGGACTGTTGAATACAGATGGTTAGGTTTCATACATGTTATACCGGTATATTAATATGTACATGTATATGCAGGATGCAATGCTTTAAGATTTTAGTGAATCTACATGCTGCGAATAACACTGACCTCCCCATTCACCATTATACGTGAGATGTACATATTTCTTCTCAACTATATCTATTTTAGACATTAGATAACATATTTGAAATGACGTCTTTGTGTCGATTCTGTGATTCCTTTATCTTAACTATAATGTGTTTAATGACGTGAATAGTCGATTGTATGTGTTACAGTACCGGTAATAGAAATTATTGTTAAAATGCTAGGCATGTGTTTTCAATATTTGAACATAATTAGTGTATTAAGGGTGCACCGATATTATTTTGCTTTTGTTTTGCTCTTGTTAATTATACTTGTTTTATTTTGCTTAGTCTTAAACCTATACGTACGAAAGACTATCAAACAGATGATTTTGTGTATGATATTGTCAGTGTAAATATTTAATGTCTTGTATTGTTCGTATATGTACATGTATTACTCAAGTATCAAACAACAGGCACGGTCAAATTTCTTGTTTGAACAATATATACATGTATTTCCATAAATCGAAAAAAGGATTAGTAAATAGGCAATGGCTATATTAATGCCTTTCCTTTACATGTAGACATCATAGAAACAAGAACGGAGCATACTATACATGTACAGTCAAACCTGCCGTAAGCAGCCACCTTATGGTGACCCTTTAAGACAGGTGGCCACTCAAGTAGGTTTGACTGTATACGATTATTACTCTGTCAAATAATTTAATACATGTACTAAGACACCAGGGTTCATGACTATAACATGTTTGACCTTTCAGTCTCCACTGATACTCTTGGGTTCAGTTGGCCAAGTTTAATGAAAAAGTAGATTTTTTTGTGTGTATCAACTCATCAAATTTGAGAAATCATCTAAAATACAATCAATGTGATGAATCACACTATTAGATTGACAGGTTGTTATTTTATATTAGAAAATCTTTCCACGAGATAATAAAACAGATTGTACCAGATAGACTCGAATTATATTTACTAAGTGCTTTAATTTAACCTCAGTAAACTGAACATTTGACTCAGTCCCAAGTGTGTTTGGTTTCACTGTATATGTAACTGCAGATACTGGTACTAGTAATTTACCGTACATGTATACAAAACTAAAAATATGTCAACTTATGAAATCCAATTTAATATTGTTTATATATCTTATTTCTATCCTTGTGTAGAAGTTTTTGTCTGTTATTATTCCATGTTTTTTTGTCGGGGGAAATCACAATGAAGAGGGCTTTAAATAAAACACAAAATATCTGTTCAGTTTGTTGTTTTATTTTCAAGTATTTTGTTAATAAGTAAGTAAACAAAAGTGATTATGACTATTTAGTGAGTGGATGTGATTGGGAGTGGGGTATAGCTCAGCACACAAGTGTCCGGCTGAGGTTCGATAGGTTGACGGATTGATCCTCCTTAGTGGAACCGTTGGGTTATTTCCCATTCCAACCAGCAATCCACGACTGGTCTATCAAAGGTTGTGATGTTTGCTTTCCGGTTTGTGGGAACGTGCACATAAAAGATCACTTGCGGTTATTCGAAGAAGAGTAGCCAACCCGGTATGTTGCGGCAGCAGGTTTCCTCCATGACCAAGTGTCGATATAACCGCTGATTAATAATCTGGTCAGATGAGATTTTTAATCGCAGTACCGGCTCTAACCTTAGTGAGTACTTAGCAAGTCTCAATGGGTAGGTTTACGCCACTTGCACTAGTCCGAGAAAACTCTTGACTGATGCCAAATATCCATCCAGACCGTGTCGGGTCAGTTTTCAGGACTACACTGGCACCAACCAGTGTCCCATTATTGGTATAACAAAGGCTGTGGTCTGTACTCATTGTATATAATGGCTTGAGGAACGATTAGTTCCTACTAACTGATACAACTACTAATAAAGTATTATTAGGTCCAAGGATCGATTCTCCTCCGTGTACCAATTGGGTTATTTCCTGTTTTGACGAGTAGTAGTAGTAGTATATTAAAAGTTATGAGAAGTGTGTGGTATTCTATCTGTAGGAAAGTGCACATGAAATACACCTTGCTGCTATTCACTAACAAGGATGACTTCATTGGCTATTGGATGTAAGTCATTTTTACTCATGGTCACAGAAGAAACCCACTGCTGACACTGGTTTCTCTTATCAATTAACTGCAATGTTCTTTTATATACACTTTCCCACAGCCTTTGATGTACCATTGAATGGATAATAATAATGAAGAAAGCTCAAACTAGTTCCAAATTTTAATAGCACTGACTGTATCTGCATGTACATTGCTGAATTGTTAAAAACACAGCAACGACCCAACTGTCATTTACATTTAGTTTCGCATTCTAAAACAACATACATTAATTTATAGTAACTAATTTGTAGAACTTCTGTACAAAACATGTAGCTTACATGTCCTTGAAGCAAACGTAAACAACCAAATAGAAAATGTTTCTAATGTACTTAATAAACAAATTGATAAGTGCTGCAAACACCAATAACAGCTCATTAAAGATATAAATTGTGTGAACAATACAAGTATGTTGAAGACTATGTACAGACAAAGGCCTGATCTAAGAAAGTAAAACCCATTGAAATACATATATCAGTATAATTACCTATTTAAGTAGCCAGGTAATGAGCATAAATTAATGCATATAACCCAAGTGAACAGTTGTTAAAGTGTAATACGTGAAACATTTAATGATTGTTAATTTACGTACATTGCTACATTTGTAAATGTAACTAACATATGATTGTCACAAAATAATTGCCACTAAAAGGATGCACATACAAAACAGTATACAAAGATGGACAATGTCATTTTTTATTCAACTTTGGAATTTTCCTTGGAGGGTCCCAACGAAGATAGTATGAATCAACTGTGAGAGGCGGACGCTTGTACTGTGCACTCTTGAGATGCTCGTCCACCAACTTTGGAGTCACACAAATCACATGCTGCCCTTTCCAATATTTTACCATGTTTAGTGACTGCAGAGTGCTGATGATATCATTTTGTCCAATGCTTGTCATGCGACTAAGATCTCTTATGGAAAGAGTCCCTCTGAAATCTCGTAAAATTTCCAGCAAGACCCAAGACCAATAGCTCCGGTAACTCAACTTTCCCAAATCAGATAATGGCTTTTCTGGTGAGCCAACAGCTCCTTCAAGTTTCGACAGTTCGTAGCTGAATGCAATAAGAAACTTTCCATAACCTTTTCTTTGGAATGGTGGGAGAGTCAGGATACAAGCAACATTGTTCCCATCTGGCGACTCCTTTTCTTTTGAGAAGTAACCAACGAGATGACAGCCCCTTCTGTCAACTTCAACTAAAATATAGAATAAGAATGGCTCAACGTCAAAATACAAGGTCTTGTGGTCAAGGAAAAGTTTTGCAAGGAGGCAAAGATTTTGACAGTAAATCTTCACATCTTTTCCATCAACTTCAAATACAGACACAGTACCCTTTCTGTATATTTCTTTCCCAGGAGGATGTCTCCATGTACACTGACTTTGGTGGTACCTGTATGTTTTCTCTAATCTCATGTATTTTAAGCAAAACTCACAAATAAATAATTTTGGCTGTTTGCCATATTCTTCTGGATATGGGGAAAAGTACCAGGCATCTATTTCGTATCTTCCAATTTGAATCTTATCAATATATTTGACCTTTGTGATTGCTTCATGTTCTTTTTCCAGGGCAGCTGTTGTTGGATCCATCTCAGCATAGCTTTTCTGGACATGATTAATTTCGTCATGTTTTCGTTTCTGATTTCTTGTGATTTTTCTATCCGTCCTGTCTGCTAGATCAGTCAGATTTATTGTGAGATCTTTTACTTTCGTCTGCTGATCATCGATCTTGGTGGAAAGGTTAAATCTATCTATCTCAACCCATTCATCTAGTCTTCTGTTAAATCCTTCATAATGTACATAAAACTCATGTTTGCCACCATTATCGTCGGCTCTGACCTGGATAATTTCGGCGGGGTGCCATGAATTGTCGGATCTTTGAACAAAATAATGATCACCAATATCAGGAATAGCATCATCACTGCGGTTACTGTCTTTTCGTTCGTCAATTCTTGACGATGACTGATTTTTAAACCCAGACATACTTCCAGTCTGGTGTGTACCAACAGAATTGCAATCAATTGCGACACCTTTCTTTACGCTTTCCGCCATGTTTTTTTTTTTTATCTTCTTTGTGTAGATTTTCCAGCCTTTGTTACAAACGCTCCTATCTAAGGTATCGTACCACCGTTTCTTTTTTTCCCCTAGTAATGCATCTATTATCCTTTGCATATATGTACATTGTGATAATTTAGACACAACGGTACTACACTACCAAATGTAGATGGGTCACTGTTAACTATAATTATCTAAGCAATAAACTTGGTTAAAATTTAAAGACATACATGTGCAATGATACTAGAAGAAAAAGAAGATACATTTTGTTTAACGATACCACTAGAACACAAAAATTATCTGTTTAAATATTGAAAAAATATACATGTGATAGCAGTGCTATCTTTACATTTAAATTTTAAAAAAGCATTTTCAATGGTCACAGCTGTTGGTACATCTAAACGACTTGGAAACTTTGGAAACTTTATTAACATACACTCAGACCATTTGCATTGACATATCCAAATCTGTATTAGGGCTAACAGAGCGATCTTATTTATTACAAATATCATTTATGAAATGCTCTATTGTCCAGAAACATGTTACAAATAGAATTAGATGCGCATTGCGCAGGTACGGTGGCACCCGTCTTAAAACTCCGGAGTACTTAGCCCTACATATAATGAACATGATATGCTATCTACAACATAGACAAAACCCGATGAGCTGTAGGCCTAATTGAATTGAATCCATTAAAACAAATTCAAGTCAGTTGTGTAACGATAAATTTCCGTAATATTGTTTCTTTCAGGATCGTAACAGGATATAAATTGCACCCGTCTTAAAACTCCGGAGTACTTAGCCCTACATATAATGAACATGATCTGCTATCTACAACATAGACAAAACCCGATGAGCTGTAGGCCTAATTGAATTGAATCCATTAAAACAAATTCAAGTCA
>JAUTCZ010052177.1:0-10887 GCA_032273805.1 Melanodrymia brightae | reverse complement strand
ATTATGAATGGGAAAATAGTCCCCGCAGTTCATAGTAGGTCACTCGGGTCATCACCATGGAGCAACCAATCACAAGTCTCAGAAATGATAAACAACGGGTGTTGTTTATCAAATTGGTAAACAACAGTGTTCTCACACACGGGTGTGTAAGAAATTTCAATAATGTCTCAGTGAGAAATTATGATATTTATTTTCCCCAGTTAGAATGCCCGCTAGGGTAATAATAATATTTAAGCTGCCAATTTAAATATTATGTATTTGTTGCAAGATTTCACACTTGAATTTGGGGAAATCCAAAATAAACCCGTTAAAATGGTAATTCTGCCTAAGTTATCATAATTTGGGTTTATGGTGTTAATTCTCGGTTCAGCATCAACATCTAATGAAAATGTCAACAAAGGTAAAAATTTGTCATAATATAAATAAGTAAACTTTTATAATAATAGAAAAATTAAAATACATGTGTAAATTGGCGACAGAATTAGTATATATAATAATTAATATATATATATATATATATACATACATGTATATCATTGTATATATAATTTTATGTACATGTATTTACAAAGTACATGTATATAATTATTCTATTTCAGAGCACCAGACTATTTTGATAAAGCATGGCGTTCAAAAATCAAGGATGAAGTTGCAAACTGGCGTGTGAAGGTATTTTGTTGTTTGTATATGTGTGTAATTAATTATTACTATGTAAGAGAATGTGCCATGCTGTTTAGAAATGACTTACGAATCTCACATTCATGTTAAGCACTTCCCTTGTATTAATAAATTTTCTTAATTCTTGTTTGAGAGAATACCATTGGAGATTTATGATATGACATGGTAATATATTACAAATGTTGGAGATCCATTGTAACAATTGCTGATTAGAAGCAAGGCTGCGAAATGTGATAGAGTGGTAGGCGGTGCGAGAAAATGTAACAGGAGGGAGCAGTGCCTTGTTTAAATTGGAAAGAAAGAACACTGCGATTATTTGACTCCAATAATACATGCACTTGTGAATTTCCATTCTCATTGATACATGGCAGTAATACATGCACATGAGATTTTCTATTCTCATATTGATACATGACGTAACATGTAGGTACTGTAATTATGATAATTGTATATTTTTGTAGGTCAGCAATTTGAAGAAGATACTTCAAGGCATTCTTGAATACAATCTTGATGTAAGTTTTCTATATAATTTAGTGTGTTTATAAAAGGTTTCTTTATTCTGTTCCTGTCATTATTGTACTAAAACTAACCTAACACAGGCCTGTTTGTAAAATTGTTTGAAAAACACCATATTAAACTTTTCCACTCTTCTAAAAAATGTTATTACTGGGTTCGTTAAAACCATTCCATAAAATATGTCACAAATAATTGTGAACATCACATCATGCATATCACATTTATAGAACTACATTTCGTCTTCGTTATTTCAATATTACATCGACGTGAAGGATATTTTTAAAGTAATAAATAAAATATTATACTCCCTACCAGATATTATCAAGTTTAAAATCCCTTGTGAACTCATTTTAATTTTGGTCACAAATTAAAACTCGTGACAAATGAAAATTGTTTCAATTGGGACTTCAACTTGATAATACATGTTAACTCATTTAATATCCACTATAATGCTATTTTTTCTTTAGAAATGACCCACTCCTGCAGAATCCTGGTTATATGCCTGTAACATGTAACACCCTCTTCTAAATATTGTGAGAACATTATTATAGCAGTATTAATAAATAGCCATTTGTGTTTTAGGTTCTTGGAATACACATTCAGGATTTTTTGATGCCAGATATAAATGCTATTGGTAAGTTGTGCTCATTCAGCTTCTCTGTGTGGTATCCTTCAGAATGTTTCAACTGCTGACTGAATGTAGTAGGCCAGCTGTTACAATTAACAATGACATATTTTTTTTAATTGCAATTTTTTTCTTCTATGCATCAAAATTGCATATTGCAGACCTGCGAATATAATATGATTGTAAGTTAAACAATACTTATATTTTTCTAATGCAAAACCAGTCACTTCTGCAATTAAAGAGTCATATTTTGTAAATAAAATATGAATTCATGGCACCAACCCCCCATGTACTTGTACTGTATGTTGTATTTTAATTGTACTATTTTGCAAGGTGAGCATGGGAACCCTGCAGAAATGGGTCGCCTGTTGCAGCTGATTCTGGGCTGTGCAGTGAACTGTGAGGAGAAACAGGAATATATCCAGAGAATTATGGCCATGGAAGAATCCGTCCAACAGATGATCATGAAAGCCATTCAGGAGGTGAGTAGTTAGTCCATTCTATAGATAATCATGAAAGCCATTCAGGATATGAGTAGTTGATCAGGAAAGATATTCAGGATGTGAGTATGTGTAGTTAGTCCATTCTATAGATGATCATGAAAGCCGGTAGATGAGTAATATGTTCTGTACACAATAATGAAAGCTATTCAGGATGTAAGTAGCTAGTCCATTCTATAGATGAACAGGAACGTTATTGAGGATGTGAGAAGTCCATGCAACAGATGATAATGTGAGTATTGATTTCCCATGTTTATAGTCTACTGTGGTGAATAATTTAGTGTTATACATGTGCTACACTGCATTTAAAATATACATATATGGACTTTGGGGTAGAAAGTGTGAAGGTAACTCAGTTTTTGCAATTCGTAATCATCAGAGATTTGTCTTGCAAGCTACTACATAACCGTTCGAGTGTGATCTCTGCTAATACTATCTTTATTTTACAGTTGATGACCAAAGAAATGCCATCAACAAATGATGTCAATTCTGAACTTGGTGAACAGGTATGAGATAGGACTAGGAGTGTAATCAAGTGATGAAGAACAAATAATTACATTTTTCTAGGTCAAATATGTTTGTTAGTAGTGTATTTATTTTTGATAGACTTCCCCATGACTGCTGGATTGGTATTTATATGTTTATACCTGTTTGTAACATACTTGTGGCTAGTGTATTTATGTTGTTAGTTTTTAATGAAAAGTATATACAAAAAAATGTGTAATTTTGGTGAATCTATATGGATTCACTTGAAGATGACTGGGAATTTGCAGTTTGAATTACCTGGTACTGAAAAAGTATAGAATTCTTACAATTTATATCACCATTCTGCTTAACAAAATACCTCACATTATTTTTGCCATCTATTTTCTAAGATCAAATGTTGCTTTTTTTTAAGTTTCTGTAGGCCAAAATATGTGTATTTGTGCTACAAATGTCATCTATACAAGCAATGCTTTTTGTTGTTATAGCTAAAGAAGACTATTGAAGAATTAAACAGTGCCTTAGAAACTAAAGATGAACTTCTTCAACGGTGCCATGAACTTGATATACAGGTATAATGATCTGACATGTTCTTTTGTAACGAATGTTTGGCAAATTGCTCTCTATGTTGGCATAAAACAATACAAAACTCATACTCTATTAACATGACACACCCTATTGTGATCTTCATTGTCACGTGTTACAACATACAGCGTCATGTAAGTTTGACATTTTACAGTATTTACTTGAAGAGCCACATGTATATGGTTCAAATGAAATGGCCGTGTGCTCTGGGTTTATTTGAGGGATAGATGGTACAGGTTTTCATATGAAGAGTTGCATGTACAGGGTTCATGTGAAACGTCACTTATATTATTGATGTGAGGGATCACATGTTCAGTAACACAATGGGCAATTTGTATGTAAAAATTGCTTGATGATTTACATACTTTACATAAAAATATTCTTGCTTTGCTGTTGTAACTGGTTTGGTTTCAGGTTGCCTCTTTGTCTGATGAGCGGACAACTCTTTCCGTTGAGAATGAGAGAATGGCAGAACGACTTCACCAAGTGGAATGTACAGATGATCCCAGGTAACTACATGTAGGAGTTCATCACATTGCACTTTGTGGGCGATAGATTGACAGGTGCTTCATAACATCAGCGAATCTGTAGTATATGTCGTTTTTTATTTCAGTAGTAATTTTGTTCACACAAATCAATGTGCTGTCTAGCAATCAGTCTTGTAATGGAATAATTGTTTTGGAACATTTTCTATTTTCAGTACCCCTGCTGGCAAGAGGTATCATTATCTGCAACAACAAATTGAAAAATTCCAAGAAGAAGTTTTTAAATTAGAGACAGGTATTTCGATTTTGTAAAACTTCTCATGGGTAAATGCAAGTCATGAATAGTCGTTCTGATTATGTTTAGGTTAACTCACGACAAAAATACAGAAATTGGACCATTTACTATATAAAACAATTAAAATGTTTTGATCCTTTAAAATTTGTCCACTCCTTCAAATTATTGTGATATTTTGTACTCTAAAACAGATTAGTAATAGACTTTATTAGAAATTATATACTGAGTATATGAAATTTGAACTGGTTGTGAAGCTATGAACAATCATGCATATTGCCATATGTACAATGTATATCATGCAAGTTATTGAGCCTATATTTTCCCATTAGTATTGTGTGCTATTTCAATGTCAATCGATATTTCAAGTGGTAAAATATTCAGTAATAATTAAATTGCTGATTGCAGTTCTGACTAGTCATTCCGCAGACAATAAATATTTCTTGTCAATCAGGTTTAAATTGCTACTGTTGAGAAATCTGTTTTGTTTTGTTTTTGCAGGAAAAGATGATTACAGAATAAAATACGAAGTATTATCTAAAGAACATGCAGATTTAAAAAATAAGGTTGGATTTCTCATATATAGTACACAATACATTTCTACATTAACAGGTTGTTTATATTTTCTTGAATAAGTTTTTTGTAAATAATGTGGGTGGGTGAGGGATTACTGTTTTAGAAATAATACAAATATGATTCTTTCTTCCATAAAATTAACATAATAGCAAAAATATTTTATGGAACAAAGTAGTGTAGTTTTCTCCACACCTATTTTCATTAGCACGACAACCACCAACTTAAAATTACATCATGAAATATTTTCAAGTTTATTTTCTTTGTGTTGACGTATGTTGATCACGGGTCTTGAAACAAACCAGAGAAAATGGCACAGTGTTTGGAATTGTACCGTTTTATTGTATTTCAGAATTCAGAATTGACATCGTTAGCTGACGAATCAAGAAGTCTAAAAGATGAGTTAGATGTACTTAGGCATACATCTGAACAAGTGGTGTGTATATACTGAATGTGTGGTGTAAACTATTTCTTACACACCTGTTTAAAAGATGAGTTAGATGTACTTAGGCATACATCTGAACAAGTGGTATGTATATACTGAATGTGTGGTGTAAACTATTTCTTACACACCTGTTTAAAAGATGAGTTAGATGTATACATCTGGACAAGTGGTATGTATATACTGAACGTGTGGTGTAAACTATTTCTTACACACCTGTTTAAAAGAACCCTGTGTTAGATTTAACTGCTATTAGTTATAATGGAAAAAAGCATTACATACTGGCAGAGATACAGTTTGTTTATATATGGTAATTTAATTTAAGAGTTACTGAGAAATGGATAATATCCATGGCTGTAAATGTTGAGATTTCGAAAAACAATGAACTAGCGATATGTCATTTTCTCAAGTGTAAAACCAAAAAATTTTACCATTCATTTTTTACTGAATATTATTGCGTGATTGTAATTTCCAGTTAAATTACGCACGCAAAATGTGCAACTTGCATCTATAGTTACATATAAATAATACCTATTTTACAGTATGTGTATATTGTATATTAGTGTATGCTTATCGTAAATGTATGTGGTATGTTGTGTATGAAAGGTTTCCTTTGTGATCAATTATTTTTTCAAATGTGTTTCAGGCTAAATATGAATCTGTGATAGAATCTTTCAAGAATAAATTAGGTATGTATTACGTTTGTATAAAGTTGATGCTTACCCTCTATTTAATTTGTTCTTATTGCCATTAACCAAAACAGAAACTTGATATATGAAGTCATAAATATAGTATGGTCTGAATACACAGTACAGTCAAACTTTGTAAAATATCAGAATGTAGATTTGCTATATTAATACAGACACTTAGAAAGCTGTTAACGTATTAAAGTCAACATTATTTCCAAGAAAACAGAATCAATTATGTGTAAACTCACTTATTATTTTGTACCGTAATGATAATTATTTATCGTATAGATTTGTCTTTTCATTACAGAGGATATGAGTGTTTTACGATCTCAAATGAAGTTGTTAGAGGAGAAGAATACAAAATATATGCAAGAAACAATTGAGCTTCAAGAGGTATTAACTATTTGCAGTACTGTAGAGTTTTTAAAGTTCCAATACTCACTATTTTCAATGTAATTTACAAGAGGTTACATGTTTATCGCATTGTCTTAAAATCCTGTAATTGCTTAGTATTTACCTGTTCAGCTAGTCAGTCAAATAATCTTTCTTACATTGCCGTAGACATGTTCTGCTTGCATCCGGAAATCAGGAGAGAAATATAGTTCTGTTCAACTGAAGTGAGATGGGTTGCAGGATCGCTCCTCTTCGAAAGTGTTTTGTTCAAACGTGCACTTTGTGTACCTAATTAGATCACAAAGTGTTACTGCTTCCAAAGAGACTATTTTAACATGACTACATATAAGAGTTGCATCCCTTGGTCAGATTTGATTTGAGATGATGCCTTTATTTAAAATTCAGAGCCTGTAAGAGCTATTCACCCTCCTCCCCAACAATCCTCTGTCTCAGGCCAAAAATAATAGTCGATAAAAAGATGTCACTGTATTCAAAAGTTTACAAAAACAAATTGATGAAACATTAACTTTAAATGATATAGAGATTATTACCAAATTTGTGTGTCTGTATTGTCAGTATCATATAATAGGAATAAGAATTATGTATTGCACCAGAGGCTTGAATAATATAATTTTTAATCATAATATATATGATACTAATGATTACAAAATACACTAATTTTATCATCTGTACAGTGATTTCTATACTGTATTCTTACCTGCTATTATATATATTTTTAGGAAGCTCGAAAAGTGTCTTCTTTAAAACAGCAGTTGGAAATATATAAAATCCAGGCACATGAGTTGCAGAATAAAGTGGCAGATGAGATAAAGAGAGCTGACAAGGCAGAATTTGAGTTCAAGAGAGGTCAGGAGAAGATGGGTGCACTACAGAGGGAAAAGGAGGTATGTTTTATTGAATGTGTTTAATTTCAAAATATGGACCTCTTTGCTACCCTTCACTACTCCACAACTGTACCTCGCCCTACATTTGTATCCCATCTACCCTATATTTGGTTCCCAACTTTATCTTTCTAAATTGTGTTGCTGTTTAGAACAAAGATGTCCATAGTACTGGCCACTGATGGTGACAGATTTGTTTTTAGTTAGTGTTCTGTCTATTTAGCTGCATATTTTATCAATCTATTCGTACAACATAGACGAGCAATTTTATGTCATATAATGACATTTTGACATTTCTGTAGATGTTTATAATCATATAATAAATGTATGCAATTATGTAGATAAACAAGAACAGTGTTTTATCTTCTGTTAGATGCAAATGACTTAGCATGTAACTTGCTTCACTCCGTTGTCATGTGATTGAGCTGTTTGTGCCAAAATTGTGAGTGATTGATTCTCTTTAATATGTTGAATACTCAATGCATGTGTTTTCTTCATCAGAGGATCGGAGCTGAGCGGGATTCACTGGTGGAGATGAATGAAGAACTTAAGTGCACACAACTGCAGCAAGTTCCGGGCTTTGGCTTGGGTGTAGGTGGAGGCGATGTCACTCATCTGGCTGCTAATGACATGCTGACTGTACACCCGGAGATGAAGTAAGTTTAGGTGTTACGCTGGAGCGTATTTAATGAGTGCGAATCATGTTTACTTTACTCCACTCGTTATGACTTCCATATGACATCAGACAATCCTCTGATCCTACCAGAATGTGTAAGTACACTATATGATAATATTTATACGTTATGCAATCATGTACTGCTTGTTATATATCGTTATTAAAATAAAACAAAATTAGCTTCACAGTTTTCGAACACCCTGTATAATGTTCTGAATGATTATTGCTACAAGAACAAATATTGATAAAATGCATGTATTGTTCATTAGGAATGAGACGTTGCTTAGCGTAAGAGTGTCCGATTGAGGTTCGAAAGGTCAAAGGATAGATCCTCCTTGGTGGACCCATTGACTTATTTCCCATTTCAACCAGTGATCCACAATTGATGTCTATTAGTGTCGTTAAATAAATAAGACTTCTTATCTTTGGGATAACTTAAAATGTGTTGTATGTTACAAGTTTTACTGTAGGTTTGTTACGATTGAACCATACTGAGAGTACATTGTATGTTGTGTATTTGCTTACAGAGAGAAGTTGTTACGATTGGAGCATGAGAACAAGATGTTGAAAATGGGTACAATGGGTAACCAAGATAAGCAGTATGAAAGTCTGCAGTCGTTACTTGACGATGCCACGGGCAGGACAAGTGAGCTGGAAACAGAAGTACGGTAAGATGATTTCAATGTGGGCCTGTGAACATTTATGTGAATAAAGTTTGTTGCGGTGTGGGATACAGATATTTGATTTATCATATCAATACTCATGGATATGTTAACAGCTTGAATTTCTATTCTTGTAGTACAGCAGGACGTAGCTTAGTGCAAGTGTCCGCTTGAGGTGGGTGAGGTGCAAGCATTGATCCTTCTCTGTGGACATGTTGGTTTATTTCCCATTCCAACCAGTGATCCACAACTAGTACATAAAAGGCTGGGGTGTATGCTATCTTGTCTGTGGGAAAGTACACATAAAGAACCCCTTGCTGTTTGTCAGTAAAAGTAGCTTATGTGATAATAGGTTTTATTTGAGACCGTTCTCAACATAACTCTGTTTAATATCCATTAGCCACTGACTATTAATCATTAAACAAACCAACTTTATCTTTTATCTATTCTTCTTTCAGGATAGGGAATCAGAGAATTTTAGAACTTAGCGCACAAATTGAAGATTTACACAACAGTAAACTGTCACCAGTGTCTGATACTGAAGTGACTGAACTTCACTCAAAAATTAAAGAACTTGTGGCTAAAGTTGCAGAACGAGATTTGCAAATAGATAAACAAAAACAGCATTTAGACGGACTTGAAAAACAGATGAGTGCAGATGCACAGCATCGTGACGAACTACAAGAAAAGTGTCGCAAAAAACAAGAAGACATGATCACCATGGAGGAGACTTACAGGAAGTATTGTGAGAAAGCAAGAAATGTAAGTATGTTTTGTGCCAACCGTACACATTAAATTGTACTCGTAAATAGAGGGGACTCCCCATTTTGTGATATCATAATTTATCACTGAGTTGTTAAAAGTATAAAATCCAAGTTTTGGTGAGGATTTTTATACTTTTATCAACAAGTGCTGATGAATTATGATATCACAAGACACGAGGGGGCTATTCTTTCTATCATTCATTATCCTTAAACCTAATTAGGATGATTTTTAATAGAAATTAAATGGAAATGAACATTTGTAATGTTTGGTTCATGACATCATAGGTCATAAATTGTTAGGTCAACGATATCTCCTGTAAAAACTTGAAAGGCCGAAAGAAAAAAAGTTACTTGTTTCCTATTACATGCTGGAAAAATATAGGGTAGGTAAGTAGGAAAAACATTTTATTTTGGAAAATAATTTTATTTATGGATATTAAATAGGTGTTGATAGATTAGATGTTAATAGTTTTGGAATATTTTCGTGGAAATTGATGTTATATTATAAATATGTTTTGGACATAGGGTCGGCAGGTTGAAATTAGGGTCGGTCGGGTAACTGGAAACAAACAATATTTTATGATACGCCTAATGAATAAAAACACAAAGCAGACATCGGTGGGATTTGAACCTAAATGCACCGAATCACAAGCTACGTAGCAGTTTTTATCTGATTATCGTGGAGACACAAAGAAAAAACAATGTTTAATTGTTCAACAGGCTTGCAAACATTGCGGGGGAACGATCACTTGTCAAAATATACTGAACCTCAGATCCGAGATATTCTTTTCCAGATATAAGTTCCGGTGCGGCATATGCCGGGCTGCCACAGCAAGTCATAAGATGGCGGTCCATGCCACCCTTTGGTTTGGCACACAGACCGAAGTCGATGAGTCTCAGGTTCTGGTCCTCATCAAGAAGCAAGTTCTCCTACAAACAAACACAAGTGCTGTAATTAATAATGGTCCTCCCACCTTACTACATACAGAATCAAAGCAAGGCCAAATAGGTGCCAGGGTATAATCTAGACCATTTTTCTAGGGTAACTTTTTCGAAAATTGGGAAAAAATAACGTGTTAAGACAGAAAAAGAGGAATTTATTTATTTATGTTTTTTTTTAAATTTGTTCGCAGTAGTCAACGTTAGGATGTCAAGTAATTAGGTATTTTCCTTTTAAAAGAATAACAGTTGGTTTTTTTTTCACATTGTAAAGAAAAGAACTTCTTTTTATCCCAAGTCATCTGTGTTATGTCACTGTAAAAAAAAAAGAAGAAGGTTTTTGGGGAATTTGTTTTCTTCGTAACCGGCCCCAAATTGTATGGTAGATTAAACCCTGGGTGCGTTATGGGTAACATGTCAATGTTTTTAGGGAAGGTACTTTTATACTCGTTACAAAAGATCACTTCTGTATATTATTATCTTAAAGATCCTTACTCACCATTTTAGTGCGAAAAGGAAGATCATGTGACGTTGAGGTCAAGTGAGTTATTATACAGGGTGTGCACTTTACGGTCGCCCATGGCTACTCAAAATAGCCTCGGGTATGTCAAAATCTTATCACGTGTCGCCCGTGTGGCGACCGAAAATTTAAAGTGCAATTTAAGTAAAGTTTTTTTTTAAAC
>JAUTCZ010052166.1:0-10890 GCA_032273805.1 Melanodrymia brightae | reverse complement strand
AACGTTGAAATAAACAACAGTTAATTTTTAGCTTCTAGGTAACCTAAAACCAAAACAGGTTACCTGATGTATAGTTTCGGGTAACCTATAAACAGGTTACCCGAACGGGTCCTTATTCTCAGGCCTGTAAGTACCGATATATCTGTGTGTTTCACATCCAATAACCACTGAATAATAATCAATGTGATCCAGTGGTCAGGTGTCGTTAAACAAACAAACGTTTCATTGAAAGTTAGGCAATGCTTAAAATAAACATCTGATTTAGTGAGTGCGCTATGAGTGTTTGTAATGTTGTCGTTGCTTGTTGCAGTCACACCTGTTTTCGGTTGGTATGAGCATGTTATACGCTGTCAAGTACAGCACTGAAACGGACAACCCAAGACCGATGCTCGGAGACTTGATCACAGAACTACTTGGTCAGCTGACTTGCGATGATTACACAAAGCGTCCTGATATTGGACATGTCATCAGCTGTTGTGATGAAGCTCTACAGGGGAGGTCGTCACAGGAAATCTGTCTTAAGTTGTGTAGTGCCTTTACGCAACCTTCACCGTTACAAGGTTACTACCAAGTCTTTTATGTGTCATTCGAAAAATAATATTTGCCATGCCTGTCAAAATAACAAGAGATGACAGGCAAACATAGTTATACCTATTTAAGAAATTTGCTGTAAAGGGTTTTATCTAAATTTCACGAACCAGTTTCACTCGCAGATGAACTAACAAAGTGTTATAAATGTATTACTAGTTTTGTATTGTATTAATTTTATACGTGTATTATAAGTTTAGATTGCATTATTTTTATTCTGACTGTTGATTTATGACTGGTATATCAAAAACACTTTGCTGTTAATTTGTAAGAGTAGCCTATGTGGCAGCTGCAGATGTCTTCTAAGACCTTATGTCGATATAATTGTGTATTTAATATCCAATAGCTGCTGATTATTAAGCAATGTGATTCAGTGCTGTCGTTAAACAAACATACTTTGTTTCTATGTGCAGGAGGTAGCAGTATTCTCGAGTTGACCAGTGGACTTTCTGCTTATCTCCAGTCTCAGTCCGGTTTGGTGACCAGTCCAGAGTCGGATCAACCAGATACTAGAGATGCTGTTGCTATGGAAATAAGAACTAAAGAATCTCTAATGAATGATTCAAACAAAATGGTAAATGTTTCGTCAAGTGGTAAGCTAGATTCGAGTGATGATAACACAGAGGATGTACTTCTCACAGAGACTAATAGGAAACTGCACGATTCTCCCGGTGATGCGGGTCATGGAGTTGTCTCCACGTACAATGTAAAAGTGAATGCAAGTTATTCAAACACGAGAAAGAATTCCAAAGAGAAAAGAGATGTGCTTCCTGTTGAAAACGGTTCTGAATACAACCTTAAACATGCCACAAAGAAGAAAGAGGTAAATTATCCTAGACAAACTGTGACCAAACTTTAATGTTAATTTAGTTCTGGCTCCAAAATTGTCTAATTTTAGAGAGTAATATTTTTATATTAACATGTCCTGTTCAGAGGGAAATGTTTTATAATTTTATAAATGAATTCTATATTTTATATTGATTATTATAATATAATGTTAAGAATCTTTTTGATATAAAACCATTTCATTAATATGATGGTAAACTTTATCATTAAATAAAATATATAATCATAATATTATTATTAAAACGTTGCATACTGAGGTAATCCCAGTAAACAAACTTACTCGGACATTTACCATTGGTGAACAAAATTGGGGTGTCGACTCATACACGAGAGTTACCATTTTGAAGCCGATTTGGAGGGTTAGACTGTGGGGGAGGGGTGGGGGTAGGCAGATAATACAAAGTTGGCTAATACACATCGATATATGATAACATGTAGCATCGAGAAAGAAATAATTATCAGTGTTGATAGTAAATTTATTTTACTGTTTCAGGGTATGACAGTGAATGATTTGTTGGATATTCTCGATCGTTATCTTCAAGAGCAAGAGTTATGGGCCTTGTGCAAGGAGGGCGTAATTGCTTTGCAACGAAAGAAGAAACATTTGCGTAAGATAGCTGTTTTAGTGTATTCTATATGTTATTGTTTTGGTGTTGCTAAGATGATAAGTATTTAGCTCAGTCATTAGTATTATGGACTTCCATCTTCCAATCATGTTTCTTTTTGTTCTAGTTTCTGTAGATTGTATTTAGCCCCAAAAATTTTCACCGTTTTGACATCGATTTTGGCAAATATTGAGTAAATGTTTATAGCCAGCTAACTAAACAAGTCTTGTTTAATGATTGGTCGATTTCCCATTTATTAAAGCAAATAGTCTACAGGAGAATCAGAAAAATCAAATTGTCAGTCAGTTGACTAAAGCAAATAGTCTATGAATTAGATCAGAACAAGTTATGGTCATTGCCAAATGACTGAAGAAAATACCCTACATGTACAAAAAGATCAGATTCAGTGCAATGACAATTTCCAGATGACAAGCAAATAGTCTACAGGTGAGATAAGAATGAGTCCAATGGTCATTGTCAGATGACAGTAGCAAAATGTCTGCAGGTTGGATCAGAATGAGTCAAATTATCATCATTTGAATGAAACAAATACTCAATAAGTTAGATCACATAAGACTCATTGACTATAATTTTATGTGTCCTGTAATGTGGAAATTACTTCATGGAATAAACTTTATTTTTTTAAAGTTGACCATTTGTCTGCAGCTGTCTTTGATGACAACTAACTCGGTGGTGATTTTCTTTGTGTTCTTTAAGATAACTCTTTTCTTTTTCTGCAGCTGCTTATATCTCTCCTGACACCGTGGTAGTACGCGAAGATGGTACTCTGTCTTTTAAACCAATCCCAGAAGACAAACCATTGGAAGTCATCTTCATGGCACCGGAATTGCAGCAGAAAGGAATATTGTCGGAAAAGGTGAGCTTGTGTTAAGCAGCCACCCGTCTTAAATGACCACCTTAAAAATACTAACTTTTGGTTATGCCTGTATGTTAAAAATTAATATAACTAAAATGGCATAATACATGTATCTCTATTACGAATGTATACATAGCAGGTTATGTAGCTTCATTGGTCAGAATGTTTTTTTTTTAATTAACAATCATTGTCAAGGTATGGTTAAACAACTTACGTAATTTACATTCTGTGATAACCTTGTGATTGAAGTTGTTTTTGCTGTTTTTAATTAATTAATTACTAATTAGCTTTTGTTTTCTAGACTTGTCTGTATGGGCTTGGAATGACTTTGAGGTGTGCAGCAGGACAGAAATATATGACATCTCAAGCATTGCCAATCAGCCAGGGATTTGAAACCCTCCTGGTGGCCATGTTGCAAACTAATGTGGAGAAAAGACCAACTTTACTGGAAACACTTGATGTAAGATAGTAACACTATAAAGTTTTTTGTTATCCTGCAATCACTATATTGGCAAGGTATATTCACTAGATAAATTTCTATACTTTTAGACACTGATAAAAATATAGATACAAGTGATTTTTAACAAGATATTTAGTATTCACAAATTCTGTAATCACTGACTAAGAATATAAGTAGCCTACAACCAATTGCCAGAGTGTACATTCAGTATTCATATTTTCTTTTGCTGACTAGGTCTGTCGTGAACTGGAAACATCAGTCAAAACACGGGCATCCACTGAAGTGTGTTCAACTATTTATACATCAGCCATTACTGAACTGGTAAGGAGAGAATTGTGTCAGTTTGTCTCTATTTGTTGAAGCAAGGACTTACAATTTATTAAACAAGATACAATATTTCTGTTGTGTTGCAGACAGAACATACTGCTAAATAATGTATAAGCATGCTATACTAAATAACTTTTTTATAGTTATGTATGTTGTATTTATTGTTTGACACCTACTATCTAATTTTATTATGCCATTCTTGATCAACTAAATGTTTCAAACATTTCTTCAATGAAATAATCAGTTCATCAATATTAATTATTTTGCATTTTTTTTATAAAAATGTTATATGTATAAAGATAAAATGATGAGCAACATCTGATATATGTTCTGTTCATGTTGTAGACATCTCCTGCTGAACGTGATGATGAAGATGAATCTGAACTGTTGCAGCTTTATGAACAAAACAAAGAAATACCAGAAAGTCTGTCGGAATTTGAAAATTTGGTGAGACCCTTTTACATCATGATTGACTAGTGTCTGATTTGTTGCTTTTATGTATGGAGTAAAGCAGACAATATGGAATTATATGATGTAATTTTGCACCTAAAATAATCTTTTACTTTTTCAGAGGGCATCAACAGATCATACCAACATTGAATCTCCTTGGAGTGAAGCTTGCAATGATCTAAGTTCTAACTTTCAGCCAATGAAAGCACCTTTCTCTGCTTTCAAACCTGTGCCAGGCACGCCAACTAAGCCTCAAATCATCAACTCAATGGGGCCATCCTTGAAACCACTGGTGCCCACGAAACCAATTGTAAGTGGCAAACCACCTGTACCTACTGCTTTCTCGTCTTCATCCACGCACTTTAAACCCATTGTACTTCAAGGTGATGCAAGCCAGAAAGCAGACGGGTCTCAATCCCCTGAGAAAAAGGAAGACGTTATGAAAAAACTTAAAGATTTGAAACAAAATCTACAGAAACATAAATCTGCCAATGATGTAGGAAACAAAAGTACAGAACAATCTACGTGTAACACAGATATAGACAATCAGGCAGGTTTAACTTCTAAACCGTCTAGAGTAGAAGACGGGATGCTGGAGACTTTGTTGAGCAAATTACAGTTTGATGGACAAATGCCCAACACCAAAGAATTGGCATCTGCCATAGCACAGTATTTACAGGGTCATGCAGAACCACAGGTACAGTCACGTCCACAGACTGGCCAACCCAGTCAGTCTTCCTCTGTTGAACAATCTTCACCAGCTGTCTACACTCAAGCCAGTAATAATCACCACACTCTGACTACAGACCTGATTGGACCTAATTCTGTTCAGGGGGCATTCCCTCAGATTTCCTCGTCACAGCCAAGCAATATTTACAATACATTACCTCAACCGACAAACACGATTAACCATAATTCGGGTCAGATAGCATCATCACAAGTTGTCTCCTCACAGAGCTGCAATACTTACCATGCAATACCTCAGACAACAAACCTGATGGGTATGCATCAAGTTGAAGCAACCACTGCACAAGTTTACCATCAGCCAAATATTGGTCAACAGCAAGTGCATTCTGTGATACCTGGTGTCAACATTGGTGTTCCAGGACCGTACCCTATGATGAGTCAAGGACTTAATATCCCAGTGCAGTATGGAAACAGTATTCTTCCTAATTACCCAATGCAATTACATCAGGACCCACTAACTGGCTTGATGCATCTAGTTCCTGTTAATATCATGCCATATGGAGGAGTACAGGGTCATGTGTCAGTGAGTTCAAATGACAAGCAAAGTGATGATGATAGAAGTGTTTCGGATTCCGACAGAAGACTTTATAACAAACAAAAAGGTGTTGAAAGTTCTGTTTACTCATATTCATCTGAACCATATGGATATCCCAGTGTCGCAGATATGAACATGATGCCAAACTCTGTAAGAAATCAGTCTCAGAACAGTAACCGTAGCCACCACAGTAGTCAGGTATGTTCATCCGTTCACAGTGATAGTCAGTCAATAACATCATGTGATGATGGGCAACAGCAGTTTAGTAAGAAGCTACCCGAGAATGATAGGCAATACACACAAGACTACACGCTTCCTCAAAAGCAACCTACCCAGCAAAATGACTGGAAAGAAGCGCGTCAAAACCGATCAAAAAGCATTCCTAGTGATTATAAAAACCTTTATTCAGTGAGATCAAATAGTGAATGTGGCAGATATTTGTCTCCAGAGAGACTAACCTCAAATTCGGACCGGTACGTGAAAGTGAATGAGGAGAACAATTCAACGTCATCCTCACCTTCTCCATCCAAAGACAGTGGTGTGAGTGGATTGAACACCGCCCTTGTTCATGGCTTGAAGAACACAGACGCAAGCCTGATGGACCGACTCCTCAGTACAGAGAGCCTTCAACAACAGAGAGTGCTAGGTAAAGTTCTCCCACTCATTCGGGACGAATGTAACTTGGAAAGATACAACACAGATGACCTGGCTATAGGTGAGTTGATGCATTCTTTTTTGACACCAGTGCAAGGCTGAGAAACTTTATTTAATATGTCTGTTTAGATAAACCTTTTGAAGGTTGCATGAATACATGTGACTGCCAACTGTTAATAATTTTGTACAATGCAGAAGAAACAAACAGATAGCAATATTGTCTAAAGCTATGACATCGATAACAGGTTGACATCGATAACTGTGGAAATTGTAACATTGTGGTGCAAGGTCGTCCCATGAGAAACAATGGTAGAATCTCACAGTGTGGTGATATACATTAAAATAATACACGTACATGCTTTACTACTTATGTTTCAGCGGAATATATTACCTCTCTTGGTAATCTGAAGTGGGAGACGTTCGTGAGTGCTGTGACTGAAAAATACTCTGACTTACACTGGGACCAGAAGCTTGTTAGCCGCCTCTATCACATTGTCAATGACCAGAAACGACAAACAGCTGACAAGTAAGTAACATTTTACCTATAATTCACAAATCATTCACTTGCTTTGTTAGAGTTATATGATTTCAATGTAGTCTTGACCAAAGAAGAAGCACCAATTTCTAAAGGTTGATTTTTGTGTTGTCCATTTGTGCAGCTACAACTTTTCCTGAAATTAATTTTGATACTACATATTTTAAGGAAACAATTTATCCTCATGTTTGGAAGTAAGAAAATAGGTATGAAGAGGTGATATGAAAAGTTGGTGCATTCAATTTTACAAATATTGCATAAACTTTTAAAACCTTTTTTAAACCATTTACACACACACGCACACGGCATACACACTTACCCAATCATATGCCATGTATGCTTGTAAATATATTGGAACATATTAGTGTATCTAACTTGTTACTCTGCTTGTAAATATGTTGAATATAAACAAAATAGTTAACTATTGTTTTATCTTACCTTGTCATACAGATATATTGTGAAAACACCTCCAGCATCTACGATGGTTAAAGTGGAGAAAAGTCGAGGTTGGCAGTCACCTACAAGCAACATAGATAGAAAAAAACATCAAAGAACCAACTCAGCACCTGGTTTTGTCCTTGGTCACAGCTTTAACAACAATGGCTTCAGTTCGATGTCAGCATATCACAGTGGACAGCCCAGTGAAGGCAGTGAGTTAACTAACTTACAATCACATGCACATGAAGACAGACCTGTTAATGAGTCCTTGGACAGATCTCTGTATGAATCCAGGGATAGACCTTATGCATCTCCCAATAGACCCCATTATGAGGCCATGAATAGACCCAGTTATGAGTCCCCGAATAGACCCAATTATGAGTCCCTGAATAGACCCCATTATGAGTCCCTGAATAAACCCAGTTATGAGTCCCCGAATAGACCCCATTATGAATCCCTGAATAGACCACATTCTGTTTGTCATAATAGACTGACAGCTTGTACAAGTGAAACATCTGACTCAACTGATACGGAAAGACTGGATAAACGACGCCGCTTTAAGAAACGATATGAGTTGGATCGGGCAAAGAGCTTGTCGATGCATAGTTTAACGAGATGTTCATCAGCAACTGCTGCAATTACACGAGTGGATGGAATGGTGGATAATGAACAGTTACACAGTGATGCGATGCCACACGTTAATGGGTATAACAGTCAGAACGAAAGACATTTCTCTAAGTCAGACAGAGTTTCATTGCAAGCTTCTGAAGTTGACTCTAATGTAGGTAGTACTAATATAAACAGTAACAAAAAGAATCCACAAACTGAATTCAACAACAACAACAACAAATTAGTGTTACACAATGACAGTGCTGTGTTATCAGTTCCTCAAAACAGTGCATACAGACACTATGACAGCAGCACTGAAAACTACAAACAGGAAATTCCATCACATCATCGTACAAGTATTCCATTCAAACAAGGAAATGACTTCTTCACTAACACTGCTATCAGGCCTGTCAGCTTTTCCGCCCTGCCTGACAAGACATCTATCACTCCCGGCTGCAACTTCTCACGAAGCAAACCTCCACAACATCCTGCTCATGAACACAACATGCCTTCGAGTTTCTTTCTCGCGAAAACGCCACGCCACGGCTCTGAGAGTTTGACTCCTTCACATGCCAGCAGTACAGTGCTATGGAAATACCACAAGAAAGAGAAGGTGGTCTACCACTGGGCAATGACACAACTCTATGAGATAAAGGAGATCATAAACTTCCTCCAAACAATCGTGAGTGTTGCACTTTTTATTTACTGTTACCAAGGATTTATTCAGTTATTCTGCGTTACCAAACAGTAATGCGATAGATCTTCCCTTAAACTTTTGTTTTTTAGGTTATTAGGTCAGATGTAGACCTTCTATGTTGGAAAGTCGAAGCTACCAGCCTTGCATTCAATAGTGCAAGCGTTCTGCTACCGAGACAAATAATTTGACTGGTACCGATCATGTACTATCATATCACATTCATTTATATTAGATGGAAACATCGGTGTCAAAACGTTTTGTGTCGGTAGCAAGGCAGGTACATAGACCAGATTGGCCACATAGTGATTTAGCAACAGTTAGTATGCGCACTCACCGTTTTGTGCTGTGCATGTAATTACTAGTACATGTATTACTATTTATCTCGCACTCAATCATGGTTGTCCAATTTAGAGTTTTCAACATGTCTAAATAACTATTATGTTAGACATCTCATAACCAGTCATTAATAAATTTGCTGGAGTGTCACTAAGCAGACATTGTTTTCTTGAAATAATTAATCCTATTTGTGTACCCTCCATGTATTGTGAACACGCCATGTATTGTGAATGTTTAGGAAGACGAGGAGGAGAACAAAGAGCGGCTAGAAACCCGACTGAGACAGACGCAGCAGGAGATTGACATGGTGTACAAACAGAGGAGAAAGACACAGACGCTGTATCAGAAACTCACCGACTCTGCCAGCAAGTCTCACGGCAAGGGTGAGGATTATAGTGTGCACGTCTCATTACGGTTCTCAGCATGTTTCATCATTCACTTTTAATATTTGTTTATTATCCACAGCATTCAGCATAATTATGTTAATATTTATAAATATTGTATGAAGCACATAATTATGTAGTAAAGATAGGCTTATTATTCACAGCATTCAATATAATTATGTCAATAAATATTGTATGAGGCATATCAGTAGTAAAGTTAGGCTATGGCTTTGCCAGAGCTATATGGCACATGTATAAAAATATGCCATGCCTTCATTAAGGATATTGCAATTTCCTGTATGTGGGTGGTAAAATAAGAATTATATTGATTTGTCATTTCAGTTGAGCAGACGACAGTCAGTGAACAGTTGCTAAAAGATCTTGCCGAGATGACAAAAAATCTTCGGTTTTTAAACCTATGCAAAACTCACTTGCAGGTCAGTATGTATAATCGAGTTGATTATTATAGTATTAGAACTGGTTCCTTTGATGTGATGTATGCATTCTTATTCTTCTGCATATGACATTGTTCATTGGAGGAAGGGAGACCACACTGTAATGGCTTTGTTCATTAGGATCACTTTAACCCAATATTCGCAGTTGTCTGTGACACAATTAACAGAAGAAATATGCTTGTAAATCTTTGGAATCATTGTGCAATGACGAACATCAATGAGTAAATCGTATTAAAAGGTGAACATAGAAAATGTTAAATTGTTATAAATATTTCTATGTAAAACAATGTTTTAAGTCTTTATTTATTTTGTAATTCAAATCTCCTTTTGTTTGAAATTCCATTTCCTTTCATATCAGGGTTCAAGGTTGACAGGTCTGTGATGAATAAATTCACTAAACATAGCTAATAATATTTTCCAGATGTTACTGTCTGAGCTTTACGGGTTGGATGAATGCTTCTTGTACAGCTTGGTGACCTCACTGCCATCCCAGCCTTTGATCCTACGGCCGTACGAATCGAATCCAGCCTTGCAGTTCCAGTCTGTAAACAAACCACTCATTGGCTGTGAGATGAAGGTCCTCCATGCTGGCGAGTGCGAGGGACTTCTAGCTTACCTCTATGTCTCGTAAGTTATTGTATGCAAAGGTCTTTAATTTGGCTTAGCGCTATGTTTCATGTGTTATAATGTGTGGCAGGCTTTAATTTAGCTTATTTCATGTATCGGTAATCAGTGGCTATTGGATGTCAGACATGTGATAATATCAGCAGATGGCCTTTGAAGAAGCCTGCTGTTGCCACATACATGTAGGCTACCAAATAACAGCTAGGGATGTTTTATGTGCACTTTCCACAGACAGGATAGCACACATGGTTGGAATGAGAAATAACCCAATGGGTCCACTGCGGATCAATTCTTTGACCTCTTGAACCTCAGTAGGATGCTCTTATTCTGAGCTAACGCCCACTCCCCTATTTTAACGAAATGAGGCTTTGTTGTTTAGCACTTTCTTGTCTCAGATGTTGAAATCCTTGTCTGTGTACATGGTATCCGCTTCATGTTTGTGTTTGTTTCAGATCGGCGCTCAGTGATGGCTATATTCACCAGTTCTTGTACAGTTTCCGGTATTTTGTCACAGCCGAACAGGTCCTCGACTTCATTCTCGATAAATACAGCAGTTCACAAAAGTAAGATGTCATCTTATCACATACCGTACCACACTGATGAAATTTCAATATATAGATTCATTTTTATTCACATTAATGGAAATGTTAAAGACGATCGCTCACCATTTCTCGTGACGTAAGGAATGGAGCCAGCCACAAGACAATTCATTTGCGTATAATCA
>JAUTCZ010052165.1:0-19422 GCA_032273805.1 Melanodrymia brightae | reverse complement strand
AGGTCGTTTATAAATAGTCTATACAAGGCTATTTATAGTAATCAGGAAATACCTTTGTTCGATCGTCGAGTGAACTCGACAACCGGATTTCACAGTGAAACGGCGAAAGTCGAGTACACTCGACAACCGGATGGAGAGAGTTAACAGCAGAGCAAGGTATCGTTTACATGCATCCTTCAATACAGACATGACAGCATATACCATGGAATTTGATAGACCAGTTGGGTGCACTGGGAAGCTGAAAATAATCCTAACCCTTCCATTGTCAAATACAGTTCTGATATAACTTGAAATGTATTAAGTGTAGCCCTTCCTCAGGTTGTCATAGTAATTCATAGGTGATATTATCAATTTGAAATTACTTGTTAATGATTAGAACATTGAATAGACTGAAAATCACTCCACTTACCCGACACGAAACTGGAAAAGTAGGTTTCAGATACCAAAACACAGTGTCTACGAAAGTCCCAAATTCCACCCTCACCAACGCTTTCATGCGACCGCCGATCTATAGAGGACCTCCAATGAAGTTTGTTAATGTCACTTTCTTCTCGATCATCTGCTGAAACTTGCTCAATGTCGAAAGAGAGAAGCCGACCACGGGGACTTGCAGACAACTTGCCATAGCTACTGGAGTTGTCCAGATAGTTGAAGTCAAACGTCATGTCTTCATAGATATCTTCACCCAAAGTGAAGCCCCATTTGTTAACAAGTGAGTCCATCACATTGTACTGATAACAGTCATACACATATACTGGCACTAGCAATGGGCCTGCTGGCTGATTGGTCGAGTTTGTATCTGAAACATCAACATTAGGACCTTGTGATGTAAGATGTTCCGTTTCAGGTGGGTTTGGAAGTTCTGTAGAAGAAATGGTTGGAATCTGTGGCATGGAATGAGAATGGCCTTCAGCATTGGCATCACTACCATCATGTGGTTTAATATCCTCACACTTTCGGTCCAATTCTTCTCCCGACTGATTGACATCAACGTCTTGAGTTTTATCCTCGCCGCAGGTAGAGTCTGGTTCCTCACACTTTTCATCTTCCTGGCCTGGAGCTGTATGAACATTCGGTAATGGACAATTGTTGAGAAGCAACAGATCATCAAAGCTTGCAGGCACAAAAGTCAGAAAGAGATGAGTGGCACTTTTGGCTTGTGTAAAGCATCGCCACATTGGAATCCTGGTTTCTTCTGATCCCTTTGGCTGGGTAGACTCTGCTGGGTTCTTTAATGGTTGACTTGAAGTCCTTGCAGACAAATCTATTTGTGGTCCACTGTCATCTACATGCTGTGTTGAATCTCCATTATTTTGAGCATCATTATCATTTGACTGTTGACTATCTACTCCCAGGGAGAAAGGATAAGGATGCTTATTGACATCTCTCTTTCTTGCTTTCAACAGTTCTAGAAATCGTACACAGTCATCTGAAGAAAGAACTATCTCTCTGTCATGAATTGCTCTTCCAACAATATCTCTGGGTATAAGGTTCTCAAACAAAATGGAAAAGAGTAATCCATTGGAACTCTTTGGATCAACATAGACCTCAGGAATGCCTTGAAGATCTGGAAGACAACCAGAACACGTGTACAAATGTCAAACATTTTTACATTCTTCAATACATATCTATTTAATGAGACAAAATAATGGAATATGGATAATAATGATCAGTTAATGAAATTCCATAACTTTTGAACTCAATCATGTCAATTATACGCACTCTATCTGATTTTTTAAGGTAATACAAATATGATCACAAAAAAGTAAGAACTTTCTACTATATTTTAACCGCGATAAAAATAATGCCAATAATATCAAACCTGTGTATAACAGTCACCTAAGTGACCTACAGAAAGTGGCCTCTATGGGCAGGTGGCCTTTATATAGATTTAAAAATACAAGCATTAGGATAAAGAAGGGACATATCTGAAGTGTCATTTATATACAGGAGTCCTTTAAAGCAGTGCTTGGCTGTAAATATTAAAATGGCACCTTCTGTATTTTTTCCTGATATAAAATGAAGAAAAAGTTTTCAACAGCAGCTAGTTTACATACCACCGACAATGAATGATGAAAACAGCAGTTCAGCCTGCTGACAGCGATGCAGTAGAGCAAGTGGATCGAACGGAAATGGAATACATTGGATTGACGACTCCAATTTCTTCCTTTCATCTCTCTTTCGATATAACTTTGGACTCAATGGCGGACTGAAAGTAAGTCAACATTTAATGAGCTCATCCAAGGAACAAGTTGTCTTAAATTAACTCTCAATTGTATTGAAATTGTTTAACATTAAAATTTATACTAAGTCTAGTTTTATTAGCATGGGATCAGACAATAATCCTGGTAAAAATGATGCAGAGATGACAACAATAGCTATCAATGATGTTAAATCAGAGGTGAGACTATTTTGTTTTTTGTATATAATTTAATACTGGGCAAGAAAATGTTACAGGGTTTATTTGGGCCCACAAGGACTTACGGGGAAATGCTGGATGTATGTGATAAGTCGAGTTACCATGTGCTAGATGATCGACCAGCATCTGACGAATCACTGGGGAAAACAGCATTGTTCTGACAGATGTCAATAAGGTGTTCAAAAGTGATTAGACTTGATATGCACTCATAGTCAACAGGGAAGAACTGTAAGACAAACAATATGTACATTACTTTGTTGTAAAATTGTAAAACAAATAACCAGTAAGTTATCATTTGCAATGTTCAATACGAGTTGTATATAACATTACTCTTTTTTGTCCGCCATTTACAAGCACCATCTAAAAGTGTAAACCAAAAAATAAGAATATTTAACAAGCAGGACATTTTTTTGCCATATATAACTGTGGTCTGAGACCATATCAACTGAGGCCTACATCATGTGAGTAGGTATGATGACTAATAAATGGTATATGAAGACAGTATGTTCAAGCATGTAAGTGCCTTCATTGAATTTGATGAGTATGATGAAAACGATGCACATCAACATCATATGAGCATTAATAACATTTTACAGCTACATACGTATTAGAAAATTTATTGTCAAAGCACTTGCAGGAGTTTGGTCTTCTTAAACAGGTTCTGTGACCATGACTGTCGATACACACCCCGTTAACATGCACAACATTTACTCATATATGTAAAATATTATGCTCTAAGTTACAGACAGTATGTATGTGTAAATCTACCATGCCATTAGAATGGGCATGGCCGCCGGAACAGGGGCAGCGGCCACCGCCCAAATCATTTCCAAATTTTCCCGGGGGAGCATGCCCCCGGACACCCCTAGCAAATTCGGGGCACTTTGTGGCCCTCAACATCGCTAGTCCGCCACCCCAATGTCACAATCGTTCCAGCGGTCCTGATGGGTGAGAAACTAAGTGGGTAAAATCCATTGTTAGCAAAACTTTCATTTAAATATAAGCTTTCTTAATGAAAATGTGTTTTCAGAGACATAATTATATAAAGGCACTTTCTATACAGAACTGCAGCATCTTTGGTCTCTGGTTACATTAACTAATATTGTCTGTAGGCTTACATTGTATGTGCCTTCAGTTTACATTAAAATGTATTCAGCAAATCAAACAGGCTTTTTAATGGTAGCAATTTAAATCGAATCTTTAAATATATACAATGATTGTGGTATACTATGAAGCCCGCTTTATGTACAGGCAATAGCCTTGACATTGGGTTCCAATTCTTGACGGCGAACCATATTTAATAATGTGGATGCCAGAAACATCATTTATATAATAATACTCACTTTAAAAGGTTCAAACATAATGTAATGGTACAATGCATTTTATGATGTTAATGCCAAATTTGATTGAACCGAGAAAAATGTTCAATAGACTGAAGTCGTTATGGTTTTTTTCTCAAGTTGATCACAACTTGAGATGACCCATATAAAAAAAAGAAAAATGTATAACTATTATATAAATTATTCTATTTCCCTGAGTAAATAACATCTCTTTTCAATTGGAATTAAAGAATTTATATTTTATATAATTTTGTAAAGATGCAAAAGTATGTGAAAGGGCATATAAAAGATAAAGTTTGTTTGTTTAACGACACCACTGGAACACATTGATTATTAATCAGCAGTTATTGGATGTCAAGCACACCTGTAGTTATGTTGATTGATGGTCAGAGGAAACCCACTGCCGCCATATGGGCTACTCTTCTACTTTCCCACAGATGACCTTTGATGGACCAGTCGTGGATCACTGGTTGGAACCAGAAATAACCTAATAGGTCCACTGAGAAGGATTGAACAGTCGATCTATCGAAGCTCAGGAAGACGACCCTGACTGCTAAAATAAGACTACCGGCCTCCATAGTGCATTGGTTAACACATCGGGCTTACGGCTGATAGGTACAGGGTTCAAATTCCATTCGTGACATTTGGGATTTGGCACCTAAATGTACACTGACCAGTTTTCACAACTTGTTTAACAAAGGCCATAGTATGTACATGTACATGTACTGTCCTGTCGGTGGAGCATATAAAAGATCACTTATTACTTATCAAATAGAAGTAGCAGGTTTTCTCTCTCATACTAACACTAACTTCTGTCCTGGATATGCAGTTGAGACCATGCCAGACGTGCTTGAGCCTTAATTGGATATAAGCAGATAAATAAGTTATAACTAATTAACTTAAATAAGACTAGTTTATGTGGTAGCTGCTGGTTTCTTCTCTTATTCCCAGGACAGTGAGTTTCAATCATAATATGCATGCATTTAAAGACTGAGTCACTGATGATTAATAATAATAATAACATGCCTGATTATTGTGGAATAGATATATGGATACGGATCAGTTCAGTTTGTAAAGCTGATAGTCTAAATGGCTTAAACTAAATAAGTTGTAATTCAAATGGTATGTCATAAGAACAAGTGTAGTACACCTGTATTTTACTTATTACAATCAGTTCATATTTCACGAAAAACTTTTGAAAAGCATTTTTTTACATGAAATACATATTTGCAGATCAGTTTATAGGATAAATTGCTTATATGCATATTCTTATGCCACATGAAGCCATTTGCTATCAAAGCAGTACACAATTTAATCAATAATTGCATAGAAAATTGTCCATAAGTTGTGGTTATTTGTATATAAATTTATTGATCCAGCTTAACTCTTGACTTGTTATTTTCCATTGTAAATTACCATTTTTTACACAACTGTTTGAAATAACCCTGTGTGATATTTATGGTCTCACACAGGTCATCTGTAATAGGCATTAGAGAACAACATTTCAGACTTCTGATTGGCTGCCCCATGGTAACGACCCGAGTGATCTGCTCTTTTCACTGAGTGTCTGCCAATGACATCAGTAGTTTTGACAGCGGGTATGATGCTGTATGACATAGCATTTCGTTTGACATCACACAATTCGTTTAACAACTTTCCACAGAATTTATAGTTGCAGCAGTGCATTTCATTTGTTTAAATTGTTTTTTCAGGGTTTGTAAGAAATAGAATAATACACTCGTGTTCGTTAGAGATCACTGATCTTATAACTCGTGGTCACAAATCGTATCCAACTCGAGAAACAAACTCGTTATAAGATCAGTGATCTCTAACGGCCATCTATTTAACATGTCACTGAATAAATTAAAAAAATGTTATCATTATATGGAAATACAAAATATAGTTTTAAAATCCTAAGATGTGTAAAAAAATCATATATTTTTGAGGAGAGGGCTGCCTGAGGTGTATAAGGTCGAAGGATCAATTCTCCTCTATCGAATGTTTGGTATATTTTCTGCTCCAACCAATGATCCATGACTGTGATACATCAAAGGCTGTCATGTGTGCTATCCTGTTTGTTGAAAAGTGAACATAAAAGATTCCTTACTGGTAATCTATATTATGTGGTGACAGTAGGTTTTTTCTGTGACAATGCGTTGACATAACCATGTGTTTGACATTCAATAGCTGATGATTATTAATCATTGTACTCCAGACGTCATTAAAACAATCAACTTGATTTTTATCTTTTTATCTTTCGTATATTTATGAAGTTAAATGTCGAAATGATTTAGTCAGTTTGAAATCTAAAAGATCAAACTTTGTCCCGTAGACAGAATCACATGATATCTCCAAATAATCTTAGCAAATTGATAAGTCTTACATGATAGTCATATGTCCTGAACCATTGTGTATTAGGGAGGCTATAGTCCAGTGCAAGTATCTTGTGATTTGAGATACATGTACATGCATGCATGCTCTTTGGACAGGCCCAATCTGCTCACACACTTAAAGCTGTCAATACTTGTAGACCAGATACATCTTAGTAGATGAGGTTTATCGTATAACCGATATTGAAACTGATCCATTTTACTGACATCAGTGTACTTTGCCTTGCAACATGAGATCTAAGAATGAGACACAAATTTAGCTTAACGAAATACAGTGAAACCTTGCTACATGTATTAACACATTAATAAAAGTACACTTACTGGTAATAGCAGGGTCATCCTATTACTGAATAACTATTAAACAATGACATATTTTTATCTTTAAAATATTTATTGGTCTTTATAGTGTGGTGGTCTTAGAACTTGGGCGGTGTTTCACTGTAGTCAAATTGGTGCATGTAGCCTTAATTGTTAATATAGTTATTTGTGGATTTTTCATAAAAAGCGTTTCAGCAATTATATATAATTACTGAAAATTTCAGTGACTATACATAATTTCTGATTAAACATAAATTATTTACAGTAACATATCTACATCATTGTGCAAATCAAATCTGTATTGCTTTCAATTGCTCCATCTCCAGCAGGAAATTGTAATTTCAGACTTGATAGTTCAATCTCGGTAAAAATGCTTAAAGGGAATTAGTGATAAGTTTTCAGTGACAAACACATACATCTGCTCTGTTACACATCTAAACAAGTTAAAGTGTCGGAACCATCCAGAAATGATAGGCTATTCTATTTAATATAAAGCAAAATGTTATAAAAATATTTGTATGTAAATCTATTTAATACATTTATACTATGAGCTACAGAGGACAGGGTTTTGTTTTAATTGATAGATATGTAACAGAGTTTATCTATGCACTGAGAGTCAAAAAGCAATGACCGATTCCCTTTAACAATAAATTTGTTGATATGTACACATCTAGTTTTAAAGAAAAAGAAAACATTTAAACAATTATATTTTATTTACAGTATAAATAAGAGGTCTTCTTATATATGAGAACACACATTCTCCTTTTGAGAAATAAGATTTCAAGCATCAGCAAGTAACACCACTGGGTAACATTCCTGTTAATTGGCATGGATTTCAAGGCAACTCATCTGTACATGGAACAAGCATTTTCACTGTCCGGATTTCAAGGCAACTCATCTGTATATGGAACAAGCATTTTCACTGTCCGGATTTCAGCGTAACTTTGCTGTACATGGAACAAGCTTTTTCATTGGCAGGATTTCAAGGTACATGTACATGTAACTTCACTGTACATGGAACAAACTTTTCATTGGCAGGATTTCAAGAAAGTCTTTTTGATTGTAAGATTCAAATCTCTGGTAAATCATCTGGACTCAAGATAGGCAGAATCCATTGGTGTTATCCGAATGTGAGAAGAAAAGTTTTCAAAATTTCACGTATAAACATGCTACAGTGTAACAGTAAAAAAAGGGTACAATAATGTTAACTTTATCAGAATCTGACATGAAAAGATACAAATTTATATGAGAACAAAATGTTTTTATTTATAATATTATTAGTAGTTAGGCATATATAGCTGGAATGTAGTGTTACAAATCAGTTTTAAATGAAATCAGTTTTAAATGATTGTATTTTATATCGAAAGCCATTAAAAAAAGGAAAAACAAATTTTTAATGATAATTTTTTAAAGGTATCTGTTGAGTTTATTAATGATGAATGAAATTTTTGTTTTAAAGATTTAAAGTTCAGTAATACATTCCACAGGTACCTTATACAAACTTGTCAAATACTTACCATCCAGATAAAAGATACTGTAGCACTGTTATGTCTTCGGCATGATCAATAATATTTTGCTTAATTTGACACAAAGCCATGAAGATGAGGATATTTGAAGAAGTTCATTTTGAGACATGGCGTAAAGACATGTCTGTAGATATGAGGTGTAGCCTGCAGTTGGAGGAGTTGAATCTCACCGCACAATACACCAGATGAGATAAAACTCTCTCCACTACACAGCGCACCTGCATAATACGTCGCAGTTATTAAACAACAAACAACTACACAATCCAATACTGAGAACAAAACACTTCACTGCTATGGAAAACAGTGAAAACAATATCAAGGGAAACTAACCAATACCAGATGAAGTCAGATGCAGAGGAATATTACTAACCAATACAACTGAGATACAACTTCCAAGACTATAATATTGTAACCACAATAAAAATCACTAACTTTGGTACCCAACTTTTCTGGTTTGTTGCATCTCCAGACAATAACATTACCTCAGAAGTGTTCTAACTAATTAGCTGCAGATATTGGTGTTGTATTTGTTTGATCCACAAAAAGCAATTTTACGTACTGATATTTTGAAATTTTTATAATCATATAACCTGCTGTGTGGCGAGTGATTCTTTTAAATGTACACTGCACTGCATATTTAAATGTTATAATTTAATATACTGTGCATGCATGAAACACTGCTATGAAGTGCCATGTTTGAGAACATGTTAAATGACTACAGCTTAATACTTAATACAGGTCTTTGCTCAATGCACGTGGCTGCTTAAAACACATTGTAGGATTAATGAAGGGGAGGCATCATACAGGTACATGTAGTTAGCTAAACCTAAATAAATTATACGTATTTAATACAGATGGATGCTTAATACAAGTAGCTGATTACTACAGATAGGAGCTTAATACAGGTGAAAACTTAATAGAGGCAGATAGGTTTATCTATTGTATACATTTATGTAAATACGTTTGTATTAATTTCACATTTATTATTTTTTAAATTATTATTATTAAATTTTTTTTGAGGGCCTAGTGGAAGATTAGCTAACGCTAAACTAGCAACCCTCATTAAAGTTTTATTATTATTATTATGGGTGGCTCGTAGGTGCTTAATTAATCAAAGAATCTGTTTAATACAAATGATTGCTTAATACAACTGGTTGATATAATACAGGTGGTTGCTTAAAACAGGAGATCACTGGACCAGTTTTGACTATGTTATAAGTTTCAGAATGTTCATTCTAGCACTACTTATCTATCAATTACAATTTTAATCATAATTGTGAACCACCATGCAAAGATCTATTTAGTTTATTTCTTATTACCCACAGACAGATCAGTTTCAAACCCGACTACAGAATTTTTAGAGCACTGCAAACATTGAGAGCATTCCCCTGATCTGTATCACAACCATTGAGGTACAAAGCGACAACAAAATGTACATACTCTTAAGTTTTCTCAATGAATACAAGTCTGGCTTTATTACACACTGTACCTGACAATCTTACATAATGTCAAAGCCGCTGTCCACATCTAATGGAGAGTCTGGAAATGTCACTTGTTGAATTACCAGTAACATAATACACCATTGTTTGTTCACAGTCGTTTCGATGATTTGTCATGTTTATTGCTGTTTTAGATGTGAATGAACATGTTAAATCAGTTTGTTTTTCTGTTCATAATAATGATTTAGATTTTCCCACAACATAAGTATGTAATGACAAAAAGGAAATGAATTTTCTGTTAGACTTCAAAACACATTCTGCTGTACCTAACATGAGCCCCTCATCAGACAGACGTGTATGACAACCGCGGAGTGCTTCATTCCATAGTTGATAGAACGCAGCTAATTTATTTATGTTCATAATGGTCTTTACATACTTAGCCAGCTCGATTCAACCTAGATACACACTACACGTTGGTTCACAACACAAACATCAACTGACCTCGATACACGAACAAAATAGTCCAGAGTAGCAATATTAAACTCTATACAACATGTTAGATAGGTTGAAGATTACAAGTTTATTCTTCATGGAAAAAAGAAGTAATTTTAACCTAAATTTACATTATTCTAACTCAATCTAACTCAATATATAATAGCAGGCATAACAATAATTTATAACAAATTATATAATGCAGCCAATTATAGATTTAATTTCATTGAAATTAGACAAGCCAAATAAATATTCGCTTTTAAAAATAATGAATACACATGTACAGTAATTTTGTATACCCTCAAAAGCAGAATGAAAAAGTCTTTAAAGAATGAATAACCACAAATAACCTTTTCAGAATGAGCAACATTTTCGAATGCCATGTAAAACGATGATAGCCACTTGTATTGTGTTGTATTGTGTTGTGTGGTGTGGTGTGACAGTGTGTTGGAGTTGGGGTGATGAGAATAAATGATATTTTCTAAACAATGATTTTGACTTCTTAGTATTAAAATAATAATCTACTTGTGGCTTCACTTATTTAATATCACAAGTTTCCAGAAAATCTGTGAACTCAATATTTGTGTTGAGAAGATCCGTCAACAACAAAAAATCACCCTTTCCATAAACTTCCATACAAGTTAGATTTACAAGAATAATTACCTCCAAAAATCATCTTGGCAATCAAAAATTGTCAATTTATTTTCAGGTATGATATATAGCTAACAAGCAAACTGTGAACTTATAAGGTAAATATGCCACTGGTGTGAAATTAAATACCATATTAAATACTGCCTGTATGCATGACAAAAACACTTGAAGCACAATTAGTCAGTAGCGGTAGGTGTGATCGGAATACAACACTGAATTCAAGCTATAGAAATGTCTTCTACATGTATGTGTCACATAGCTAAACAAGAAATGTGAATCTTTCTGCATGGTTCTTTGATCAATTTGCCCTTTTGTAGTTAATAGTCTTTCCCCACCAGGTTATTTATACTACATACCCCATCCAAATACTGAAAATGATAATGAAGCACAATACATCATGCAGAATACAGCACTATATACAGTTCACAGTCTAAACTAACATCTGTCTATGACCAATACATTTTAGCCTCTTTGATGCCAACCACTAGCCCCCATACCCAACCCTAAAAAACAACACCATCTAATCCAGTCATCATGTCAAATTTAGCAATTTGTTTTTGGTCTAAAATATTAATGATTACATAAAATTTTGTAAATTACTGTATAAAACTAACTTCCACCACAGCCCTCGAAATTAAGACAATTTTGCAATGACATTTGATTGCTATCGCAAAATAATTTTGCTATGGCATTGCAACAGCAATCTTAAAAAAGATAATGTAATAAATCTAACTATTGAATGCGAGCATTACGAATGTTCACTGCAATCAATTACGGTATAAAAAATTGGCCATTTATTTGATTTTCTGATTTGAATGGCAACAGAAATGTAAACAACAAAAAATAAATAAAATGCTATTGCAAATCAATTTTACGCCAGCTTTTTGCTTCAGCATTGCTGATTGCCATTGCAAATTTTTAGGTCTGCCACCATTTCCCATCATAATGAGATATAAATGCAAAACTTTATACAATTATGTCTATAATAATTCATTTTCACAGAGTAATAATGCATGTCGATTTTTTGACATATCGAAACCATACATGTTCGTAACCTTGACTAGACCTACGAGATGAATATCACGTTTACTCTTTGAGTGGTGGAACCTGTCAACAACCATGGCCACTTAAACACCCACACCAGTATGTAAACAGCTCTGGCTGCACTCAGGGGATCTGCATACTGAGAGGCAGGTGATCTAGCCATGCTTACCACAGAACAAACATGGACATACCCTAAGTCCTGACATATAGCACAGTCATGTAGAAATAGGCACAAACTGGTTTGTTCACAAGATATCAAAATACACGACAATATGTTTTACAGTGAATATTTTCGTTGTCCTATAAACTGGAAACTAAATATTTAAACTTTGCCTATATATTATATATAACTATATTAAAAAAAATTGCTTAATATATATTTTTTGTCAGAATTGAATAATAATTAACAAATAAAAAAGATTGAGTTAATATGTGCTGAAACAATTTTATAACTATTCCCGCTTGTTCCCATTGTAACTTTAGTGTTTATACATGTGCATGTATAAAAAGTCGGTAAACTGCATGCAGAGTAACCAAATCTCCAATGTTAATATACAGGTTTATATGATTACAAATTTACACTCTCTCAGTCAGAATGTGTTGTGACTTTTGATCCTTAACATATCATGACGTACAATGCCTGATTATACAAGGCATTTGATAAATATGAATCCCAAGTAACAAGCCATAATCTGAGAAACAAACTAAAAACTTCTTACAACAGAATGGAGGAAATAATTATGATATGTGACCTTGACCTCTTAGCATCTAAAATTGACTGTGGCAAACTCAAACTACTCATTGGACAATAAGCACTATAACCTCTTAAGAATGGAATGGAAGAGGAAGAACTGTATGACCTTGACACCTTAACATCAACATTTGTCTTGCATATTATTAGTATGTAAAACTGAATCCATTCTGTGGACAATAAGCATGAAGACCTTTAGCTTTTGACCTGATTATAAGGCAATGGATTGGAAAGCAATTTTATAACCGTATATAAGAGTAATTGAAGAAGACTAGTATACAAAATTACTGAGTGTTTAGCAATCAGAAGAATAAGCCAGTTTTTATAACTGAAGTTATCTTGCAGATTTTTCCTTTTTCAAAATATCCTATTTCATATCCTGTGGCATTTCCTGTCCCCTGGAGGTTGTAAAAGATAAACTGCCATAATAAGACTGAATCAACGGAATCACTCAATAGAACCACTCTTCACTTTAACCCGTAGAGATACACCCCCTTTAAAGTGACTGAAATTGGGATAGTTTTGATAAAACGAAACACTTGTGTTGGCAAACAGAAGATAGTAGCGCTACCATGACACAGATAGGACACTCTCAAGCCCAGGGAAACTAAAGTATTTTAGATAACGGCCCGTCAACATGAGAACCAGCATGTGCTTAACATGACCAAGACACTATGGAACTGTATTTGGTTGTAAGGTAAACCCACCCCATTCCATGATCTTCGCGTCTTAACTCCCGTCTTGCCTGTAATCTAGTTTGTAATGGCCTAGATATTCTAATCATAGCCAGCGATTTAAATACTAAATGTCCTGAAATAGTTCAAACTTAAATAAAACTAACAATGTTGATCCAATATATAGCAACATTAAAATTTAGCAAAGTTCAAAAGATTTGCCCAATATAAAAAATAAAATGTAGAAACATCTAAATTATTGTCCCATATTAACGTTATAATCTAGCAAGGATCAAACTATTGATATTTAAATAGTAAAAAGTTGATTCAATAGCAACATTAAAATTTAGCAAAGTTCAAAATATTTGCCCAATAAGCTTAAAGCAAAAAGCCATCCTCCTCTGCACTAGTAGAAGAGATAGAAAATATATTACCCAGCATTTTTTTCTCCTAGTGGTATAATGAAGTACACACACATTTGGGGGAATGGCATGCACAATACAGGTTATATTGTACTAAGATGATTTGTGGGAACAGAAAGGTGGAATGTTAAGACTCCCAATTAACGGCTACACACAAGATGCAAGGCAGAGATGCTTGCAAGTTAATACTTTTGACATTAGGTTTTAAAAAGATACCAATTTATTTGAGAGAGCCTAACAAGTCTAATAATTATGTTAGTGGCCATTTGTTATACATGTATTCACATGATAATTATATAAATGAAATCTCAGTATCATAAGGTTTGTAACAAACAATGGGCCAATATATAACGAAAAGCATGTTAAGTGCTACGTGAGAAGCCATAAAAATTGTCAATGATAATCATTTACGATTCATGGGAAAGAGATCTTGTCTTGAAAAAATAGTACAAACTGCTGCATACTGGCCATAAAATATATTAAAGATCCTCAAGCGCCGATATTGGCACCAAATGTTTCCACTCTGCTGCATCTGCATTGACCTTAGAAGGGTTTGAACTATTTGGTTGTGTTTTACTCAGGTATACGTACAACACAAAACAAGCAATATTATGTAATACTTTGATGTTGATGTTTATAATCATATAATAAATGTATGCAATTATGTAGAAAAACAAGGATGGTGTTTTCTCTTCTGTTAACATACATTGTAAAATAACTAGCTTTACTCAATTTTCTCGTGATTTCACTTTTCTTGCGAAAATGGTGAGTGATTCTCTTTTAGCATTATTATATGTACACTCAAGAATGCAATTAAAAACAAAAGTCAGAACAGGTTACCCATATGACTGAAAAGAAATCATTGTCGTTACATGTTTTTGAAATGGAAGTAGCAATTTGTCACACAACCATGCAATAAAACCCAGCACTATTAGTCATGTGTGAGAATGTGAGTGTAGCAAGTGAAGAAGAACACGCAACAGACATTTGTAACCTTGCTCTACAATAAACCTGAAAACACATCCAGGAAAATAGAGTGAAAGATTTTTAAATAAACCATCAGTAAATAAAGTACACTGAAACCTGCTTAAGCAGCCACCTGTCTTAAAGGGGCACCATAATATTCTAGTGCATTTTTACCTGTATTAAGCAATCACCTGTCTTAAAGGGTCACTATAATATTCTCCCAAATAAATTTTAGCGCATGTTGACCTGTATTAAGCAGTCACCTGTCTTAAGAAGCCACTTTTTGTTACTCCATTTAGGTAGCGAACACTAATAAAACTTAATACTAATAAAACATGCACAAGTTTTATGCTTTTTTTATCAATTATATCGGTTACACTTTAAATGTTGGTTATTGTATGGTTTTACTATACAAATTCCTAATTGTGCTATAATATTAAACAATACATATATTATTTTCATATTTACACTAAAATTTATTAATAAAAATGTTAAACAAGTAATTAAAATTAAATCACATATGACTTTTTTTAATTCCTACCCTTTCATTTAGTTTAATAATTTATGATAACTGACAGTCAATGAATAAATGAAATAATGAAACTTAAATGAATCCCGATGGAAAGCTATCAAAACAATATTATAAAACAATGCAAATAGAAATAAAAATGTTTTAATTTTGAAAAATGTAAGGAATCGATTCATTGATTTTCTCTAAAAAGACATTTATAAAAAATAATAAACCATAAATATTTGGCAACTGGAAACATGTTTTGTACTACTAGTATTTTAACCAAACATAGTATTATAAATAAATTAAGAAAAGTTTACTTCACTAAAAATCATAGCCCACCCATTAAACTTAGACAATCACTCTTCCTTTAGCACACTCTAAAACTTCACAAGTGAGATGAAAACTCATATCTCATAGCAATCTTAATGACAATTTTCATGTGAAGTAAAACCTAACTGAAAATAGCATCCCCCCAGAACTGAAACCATGGACGTGGCTACTTTAAAGGGCAAACTGGACTGGAGGTGTTTTTCTGGTACTCAAAACTGACTGTTGGAAGCTCAATGTGTCACTGTTGTCTGCTGTATTGCACACCCCCATGAGCTGGAAGAGTTAGATCTGGCAAGCAAACAATGCCTAGACCCAGCCTTCCAACTCACAGGCAGCGCACCAAGGTGCTTACTAGCACCAACTGCGGAATCAGTCATAGGGCATCAAGTTATGTATCAGCACCAATCATGGAAAAATAGTGATAGAGCATCAAGTTATTTATCAGCACCAACTGCTGAAACACAGGACACCAAATTTAATACACAGACATAACCATCCTTCCTCCATCTGAATACCGCATTACCTATCTACTCAAAAAAACATTGTCAATTCCTTTATTCTTATCAACTGATGTCAAAGAATATAAATTGCTGTAACATAACCTATATTCACAAACCATTTCAAAATTAACTTTCAGACAGACGAATCAGAAAGAGGAAAACAAACCAAAATTAATATCCTGTTAAAAGAAAAATATAAAATTAAAAATAAATAAAACTGTCACTAACAAAGTATGATGCTACACTTTTAATTTAATATTTAAAAAGATAATAGTATAACTGCAACAAACAACATTATCAACTAACAAGTTATACCTATAGCCAAAATAAAAGATTAAATTTGATATCACTTCTCAAAAGACAGAACACAATGACAACTGTAAATTATGGATTGAACTTTAAGTTACCACTAAGCTTCTACTATTACTGATCCGATTAGAGGACAACAAGGCATACCAATGACGTATTGAAGAAACTGCATTTAAATACACTTACACACAAAATTCTCCTCTGAAACCAGTGACTGCAAAAACTGTCCTTTTAATTCACGTGGTGATAGTGACCTCCCTTTACAGGGTGGGGGGAGTTGAGCCACCTCCTCCTCTATGGAACCATGAACTGTCTGACTGTCCAACAAATGTCTATCAGTCCATTTTATGCAGCTTCAAATCGATGACTTTGTACTTTGACACTAGTCCGACCCATTATTATCTAGGGACATGGTGGCCTGTGCCACTTCGTCAAAAGGTGGGAGGGGCAGGTAAGATTACCAGGTAAGTAGAAACAATAGTTGACACATCAACCGACACAGATCAAACCAGCTAGAGGTAAACAAAACCATAGAAAAACACCTCCAGTGGGCTTAAATGTCATAGGTTGCTTTAATTACGAAAAATAATTTGAAATTAAATTGTAAAACCCACATACCCTAAAATCCCAAAAACGGTGAGCAAAGGTGTTAGATAAGATACCGTCATATATCAGATATCATAAAGATATAAATTAGGGCCAAAGTAAACAGGGGATCAATGCAAGTTCCAGCTTTGGTTAGACTGTCTGTTATCTTTGCACTTAAGCACAATGTACTTGTCTGCTGTTTGTATGGCCGAACATAAGTAGTGTTGGTTAGAACCTGTAAGTACAAGTCAGTACATATACCCTGTACACACCATCCACCTAGCTGATTACAAAACACATAGTCCAACCAACACTTGTTTCAGCTGATAACACACACACTGACAATTTAAACTGTATTGTTGTCTTAAGACAATTACAAATTCATATCTAAAATAAACAGTGAACATAATCTAATATTAAGTCTAACAGAAAAAAGAAGAAAAAAAATCTTACAAAACATGTTTCCAAATAACATTTCTCCATAGTGGACACAATTATTTGTTTGAAAGATTTCTTCAATACACAGATATACTTTATACATATACTGTTGATGTTTATGCATTAACATAATTTTACACAGAATAATTAACAGTTCAAAATACCTATTAGATCACAATACATAATTAAAAAGGGAGGTGGATAAAGTAAGGTTTGTTTTATTTAACGACGCCACTAGAAACACATCGATTATAAATCAGCGTTTATTGGACGTCAGACGCATGGTTATATTGACACATGGTCTCAGAGGAAACCCGCTGTCGCCGCTTCATGGGGGCCACTCTTACCGAAAAACAGCAAGGAGTATTTTATGTGCACTATCCCATAGACATGCAGGATAGCACACACCACGGAATTTGATAAACCAGTCGTGGATCACTGGCAGGAACGGAAAATAGCGCATAAAATGTTTTGCGCTGTGGAGGATCGATCTCTCGACCCATCCCGCCACAGGCAGACATTTTACCTTTAGACTACGTCCCGCTCCTGCAATAATAATGGTGTCTAACATGAACTGGTATTGTATTCCATGTGGTTACAGCTGAATAGCTGTAGGATTTTTTGTAAAGTTCAGTATGAGGTCTTGGTAATTGAAGCTGTTTACTTGTAGCAGATCTCAGGTTATAATTGAAGGGTTCAGTGCTAAAGGGGGTATAAGTGACATTTTGGTGAAAATACAAACTTTCTATTAAAGGTACACATCAAGTCATTCCGCACATGTTAAACGTACACACCAATATGTATTACGACGTTAAACTGTTCAAATTAGCATTTTATGTTTCTTCCTAACAGATCTAAAATGGGTATAATTTTACTGTTTGGCATTTTTCTCGAAACTTACAAAATGTCACTTATTCCCCTTTTAGCACTGAGCCCTTCAATTACAAGTTTGAGAAATTGGGGTGAGAAGAGATTACCTGTACCACATGGGAACCTGGTGTCCAGATGAAGATCTTCTATGACCTGAGTCCGACCAAGAAAAGCTGCTTCTGTGGATACCGTGCTTCGTTTCGCTATTAAACCAATATTCTTTGCGTGTCCACCCGCTGGTGTGTATTCTGTTAGCTTCTTGTTGTTATGAGACGGAACGTACACAGAATTCCAGTCGCATTCTAAGACTTTTGATAATATTTTCGTAGCGTTGTAAAGGACTCTTTTGACGTCAGGTTCTATGCTTTTTTCTAAGTAGATCTCGCTCTGTTTTTTGATAGATATTAATGCAAGATCGGTTTCATCGTTTGAGGACTGTTTGGGACGTACGTTGGAAGTGCCCCAACTTCGAATAACGTCACAGATTAAAGTTGGATGACTTGCAAGGTATTTTTTCACAGTCGTCGGGTCCAAATCTTCAGGTTGGCAACTTTCTTCGAGTGGCTTTTCATTTGCCATTTCAGGTATTCTGATATACACTCTATCTTCAAATGGAGATCTTCCTTTTAGCATTCGATAAGTATTCGACATCGCTTCCAATGCAACATAATTGCATAATGACGTCAGTTGTTTGTGACGTCACACAATTGGTAGCGTAACTATGATATTTTATGGCTAATTCTTTAGCTTGTCTTGGCCGTTTGTTGCTGTTATTTAGACACATGGTCTACATACCAAGCCAAATAATTGTATAATGACGTCAGTTGTTTGTGACGTCACACCATTGACAGACAGAAGTAAACTACAAACAAACAAACAAAAATACAAATTGCAATAGATTATATTTCAATAAATATTGTAATTTCTTTCAGGATTTTGGAGCCAAAATGTTATTGGAATGTATCTACTCTGCCACGAATTGTAACAATATAGCTGTTTAAACAATGCATAAATTATTTCCTGGCGATAATTTTGTAAAACAATTGAAACTCAATGTCATGCAAATATGGAGCAAACTAGTATTTATATTTAATGAATACATCTAAAACAAAGTTAAGCACCACTTGTGTTTCATTTAGTATCAGACAACAATATGGAGCAAACTCATATTGATATTTCATGTATCAAACCTAAAACAAAGTTAAGCACCACTTGTGTTTCATTGTGGTATCAGGCAACACTAATTATTCATCCATTCGCATTAGTTTTAGGTGCTTTTATCCAATCAAGGTTTAGACACCCAGCCGTGGATACGGTCTACCATCAAAAGTAAAGTTTGTTTTATTTAACGACGCCACTAGAATCACATCGATTATAAATCAGCGGTTATTGGACGTCAGACGCATGGTTATATTGACACATGGTCACAGAGGAAACCCGC
>JAUTCZ010052154.1:0-10895 GCA_032273805.1 Melanodrymia brightae | reverse complement strand
AAATATGAATATTTTTCATTTGGGCTACCAAAAGCAAGTTTGGGCCACTGAATTTTTTTCAAAATGAACATTTAGTGACCCAAATTTTTTGTTTGGGCCACCATACATTTCGGACAAGTTTCAAGCCCTGCCAGTGGCGTCGTTAAACAAACAATTTGTTTATATATGTCTATAACGTGATAAAATAGTTAGCTAACACTACATACATGTATATGCATGTTTTTGTTTGTTTCAGTCGTGTTGCAGAGACTGGGAGGCTTCACACCTCATGGACTGGACGATGTATTTACGAGACAAGAGAATAACTGGTAGTGAATACAAACCTAGAGTGAGTATTGATATGAGGGATAATTCTTTGAAACACGTAGGGCTGGGGGTCTGCAAATTTTGATGTACTGTAATATTAAATCTGTTTTACAGTATTTGTGTACAGGGTAAACCAGCTGCTGCCACATAGGCTACTCTTCTTTGTTTAATGGCAAGAGATCTTTTATGTGCACTTTCTCACAGGATAGCACAGCCCTTGATGGACCAGTCATGGATCACTGGTTGGAATGGGAAATATCCCAATGGGTCCACTGAGGATCGAACTGTTGACCTATCAGACCTCAGATAGCTGTCCTACCACTAAGCTATGCCTCACTCAGGATCTGTTATAAGCCCTTTCCCACAGACAGGTCAGTACATACCACAGTCTGTTGTTAAACCAGTTGTGGGCACTGGTCGGTGTAAGTTGAAGTACACCTACCCATTGAGCCTTGCGGAGCACTCGCTCTGAGTTGGAGTCGATATTGAGATTAACAGTCTCATATGCCACAAATGGGATTCGAACCCAGTACCTACCAGTCTTAAGACTTATATATTAACCATTGCGCCATGGAGTATGGTATGTACAGTAGATTGTAAATTCAGGATTTTATCACCTATATTGCTAGAGTGATAATTGGCACCGTTCCCCAAAGGCTATGTCGTTTTTTATTCCCAATTTTAATAGTATTTTAAAGTAATTTAAAATTAATATATCTGCCAAATAGGTACATTAATTTGAATAAATACAAGTAGAACAGTATTACTATTTAAAAAATTATAACTTACAGATGTTACATTGACATGATTGTAGGTTAATATGTTTTCCCAACGAAAATTAAATTTCCCAATTTTTAGTCAAATGATGCTAAAATTCCCAAAGTCAAATTTCGGAAATAAAACCCGGAAATTACTATAAAAATGTATTTTATTTTTCAGGGACTCGAGTCAATACCAAATACAGCCAAGTAGGAAATGAAAGAAAGTGTTTTGTATAGACTCATGTTTTCAACTTCTGTGTCCGACATTTGAACACGTAGTAAGATGTTGAGGAACTCTGCGTGATGCCCGACAAGCAAACACATTTTGGAACAGTGTTGGAATGGGTTTCTAGCTGTGTGTGTTTTAAATTAATATCTGCCTAGTTTTACAATAAATTGTCTTGTGTTATCTTGGTTTTGTTTAATTCATTACTGATTCAAATACATACCACAGCCTTTGTTACACCTGTTGTGGACACTGGTCGGTGCAAGTGGAAGTACACCTACACATTGAGCCTTGCAGAGCACTTAACTCTGGGTTGGAGCCGCTGTATTAGGAATAGAAGTCCGTAGGAATATAGGTCTGACACTATGTAAAATGCTATAGGACCTACATACCTAGGAATCCTAATCCAAACCAGACTTTTATAAAACACATAGTTTTATTGCGCATTTTCTTACATTAACTATTATGGACTTGTAGGTAATAACTAGTTTTATGAATTAGACTATTTGTTTCATTCCGTAAAGATTTATTTTCTTATTTAATCCATTTTGTTATGATATAACCGGACTTGCGTTCCTTTTACACCGGTCTTTGATGGTGGATCGTACCTACGGTGGGAGTGTCTAAACCTTCATTGGATAAAGGAATCTAATGCGAATGAATGAAAACGAAAAGTATGCGAATGTATTCAGATCGTTTCTACTTTACGCATCATTTTTCAGCGTGCGGTTTACCCACAGTTAACTATAGTTAGTTATAACTTATTTACGTGCTTATAATACAATTAAGGTTCAAACACGTCCGTCATGGTCACGCAGTCCAGTTGCCTCGACTGGCTGTCGACCACAGAAGTTAGCGTTAGTATAATAGAGGAAACCCCTACTCCGAATTGATAAGTAGCAAGGGTGTATAAAAATAGAGTTGTCCCACTGCATTTTGGGCTATTATTATTGTCCCCGATTCAAGAATTTATGTTTGAATGAAATTTTCGGAGTGTTCTGTGTCCAGATGGTAGTTTGATTGTCCTAATTCTCAACAAGATACGAAAAGACAGAACTTTAAAACTCGGTTTACATCTAGTATCAATATTATGTTACAAATAATTATATGATCGAAGAATGACATGATTTCACTTGTACAAAGGTTAATAGAAATCACAGCAAACGAATGTAGCTCATCTTTATATCACACCAGTGAGTTCATGGTACATTAATTTCTAGTTATGATCAATGCCGTGGCGTGAGCACCAGTCACACGGGTATACGTAAAGGCTGGCGGGTTATCGGCTAGTCTGCCGGCGAGTTATCGGCTAGTCTGCGCTAACGGTAACAAAACCGAATCTCAATTTAATTAATTGTCCTGTGAGTTACTAACTGATCTCACTGCGAAGGAGAGAATTTATATCTTTTCCCCCCGTCATGACCCCGTGTCGCCACTAATGGAGACAAACTGGACATGTTGTGGCGGGTTGGAACAGATTACCCCATGGGATTTGATTATCGATAGAGATGAGGTGAACCATGGCCAGCTGAGTTTATCTATCGTCGAGTTCAGTTAATACAATAACACATTGCTATTACATGCAGTGTGTCTATGTATGTTAATTAGAGGAAAACATTGTTTATATATATATATATACACGTATATATAGTGACATGGCATATTATTGTTAGTTCGTTACATGAACATGTTGTTTGTATTATTTATAGTTAGAAAATATACTATTTTTTTCCTTCTATGGCTACTAAGACCAGTTGTTTTTTGTTAGATTGAAGTTTGAGTTTTCAACATTCCATCTGCTCCAGCATATGACGTCTACATATCCTGTTCATTATAAATTATGCCAATTTTAAGCAACATCTTGTTCTGGCTCAGAGGGTGTTGCATCTGGGTTATAACATTCATTAACTGATGAAAACTTTAGACATACATATATACGTATAGTCAAACCTGCTCTCGCGACCACCTGTGAATGGCGGCCGGTCTGAGGTTCCCCCCTCCCCCCAACGCATTTTACTATATATTTTAACTGTATGGCGGCCACCTGCTCAACGCGGCCACTACTTCTGGTCAAAAAGGTGAACATTAACCTGCTGTGGCGGCCACAAAATAACATGGGGAATATGGCCAAAACAATTATAATGACAAATTGTCAATTTAAAGCAGCTTCTCAACCGAAATGCGTACTTTTGTTCTTTGTTCAATGAATTGTTCTACGGTAGCTTTGATCAGTTAGAGGTTCTTTAATCTTCTGACTACGGAAAGCGACGAAAGTCCTTTCTAACACAACATTTAAATCTTAGGTTTTGAGCGATAATTTTCAGACCTGGATATGACGGCCACCTATCCATGGCGGCCACTTTTGCTAAGTCCCGAGAGTGTATATATATTGCGATGTTTACACAATTTTGTTTCCAGTTGTCTAGTCAGTGAGAAAACATACACTATAAAGTGAATTATAGCGATATAGTGCCAAATATAACAGGTTGGTAATGCGACCAAACCTGGTATATAACATAAAACATAATGAAAAGGATTTTCTTTGGGGAAGGGGATTTGTAATTTGCCACCAAAAAGGCATAACTAATTCAATTAAAATATATATGCAAAAATGACAACTGCTTGCTGTGAGAGGATAAATGTTGAATGAGAAAGACATCAACTGCAGATAACAATAAATTTGGTTTGTTTGAAGACACAACTGGAACATAAACTAACGGATGTCAAACAGTTATTTCAACACATGGGTCTCAAACGATGCTTATTGCTGCCACAAACGCTAAACTGTTTGGATTAGCAGCAAGGAATCCTTTATATGCACTTCCTCATAGACAGGATAGCATACTATGACTTTTGATGAACCTGTTATGGATCACTGGTTGGAACAGGAAATGGACCAATGGGTCTACTGAGGATCTATCCTTCGACCTTTCTAACCTTGGGCTGACACTCTTATGTTGAGTTACATCTTTCTCCCTGTATCAGTCGTGGATCACTGGTTGAAACTGGAAAAAACCCAATGGGTCTACTTAGGAGGATCGACCTTTTGACATAAGAAATCTCAAGGCAGCTGATCTTCCACAGCTAGATCCCACTCTTGAGTCCAACAACAACCATGCAGTAATAATTAAACTATATTATATATACAGTGAAACTCCTCTAAACCGGACCCTCAGTACACCACAATTCCCTCTAAACCGAACATATTTCAAAGTCCCAAACAGCCTTATATGATGCATTTAAACCTCAGTAAACTGAACACCCGTCTAAACCAAACATTTTACTCAGTCCCAAGTGTGTTCGGTTTAGAGGGGTTTCACTGTACCTGTATTTCTTGAAGACAGATGTAGAGTAAAGCCCGTTTTCCATTAACGCGATTTCGCGTGCTATATGGAAACCGTACAATGTAAATGCACTATATCGATAAAATCGCACGTGTTTTCGCATGCGAAATCGCGTTAATAGAAAGCGGGCTTTAGTTATACACTCAAAAGACCAGCTATTGGAGAACACTGCAAACATCCTGCCTACGTTTCTCATCCTTTAAAATCAAACTCATAAAATATTGGTGTTTATAACTTATTTAATTTTTTGGAATGGTACACGCATTATGCAAACATCTTCATGCTGGCATCATTTATTAAAAAACAATTGCATAATGTTTTCTTTTTTATATTAATATGCTCCAAATCAATATATTTACACACACACAAATGCATCAATAAACAATGTAAATAGAACAAATAAACATAGCAAATAAGAGTTTCAATGAATTGAGCTTCTTTGTGCATATTTGAAAGAGGCTGGATAAATTAATTAGATATTCATGTGGAAACTGGATCAATTTGTTGTGCTTAATTGTACCCTTAAAAAAAAAAAGAAAAAATATATCTTTAAGTAGCATGGTTCCATTAATAATTATCTAACATTGAACATGTTCGTTATATTTCAAGTTTACTACCAGTATATATAATGATACGAATTAAAGACTATAGGGATAGTAATGTAAAATTATAGTACTCGACATTCAACATTCAAATAGAAGCAACAAAACACATGGGCTACATTAATCCATCTTTTCAACACCTAAATTTAAACCAAGTTATACTACACAGGACAGATATACAAGGAAGGTGTTGTGTGAGCGCATCCCTCACCAACCTGGTGCCCCAAAAATCAATTCCATTAATTTTCTTTACAGGTTATACTTGAACTCCATCAGTATAAATAAAAATGCATGGAAACAAAATACATAAAAGTAATCACATACATCCTGTGTTTGAATGATCAATGCCTTATGGTGCTCGAAGGACCAATGGTGTACGTTTCAGTTCAATCGGAAGAATAAATAACGTAAAAAAAATAAATTCAGTTTTTAATATGTGTCCTTGATGTCTCAAAAAAGCACCCATGCATTTTCTTTGCATGACCATTATAAGGTATAGGTTTGAGAGAAATTAAGTAAATGGCATGGATAACATTTCACAGTAACAAATTTCCTTTCGTATTCCGGAGCAGTTCCAGAATTTTTTAATAGAAATGTGGTTCCATATAGAAAACATAAATACTGTACTAAATAAATGGAACACTGGGCCTCCTCCGAATCATTGTTGACAACGAACCTAAAACTATGGATTGAATAATTTTTGTGCGAGATTATAATGGTACACGGTTCAGTTTAATCTCTTGCATAATTAGAAGAAGCAAACACTAATTGTATAAGTTTGAACAAAAGTAGCAGCATGAAAGACATGTAACAAACCCATACTGTAAATATGTGAATATATACGGCAAAGGAAACAAAAGATTCTTCATATTGAGACACGAGACTAGAGATTCAGCAACAAAAACAGTAGGCAAGCAATTTTCTTTTACTGCAAATTGAATAGAACATTTTTCATCATATATTTTGTGACCGTATATATTGAAAATATATTTGTAAAAATTTTTTTTTACTTTAATACAATGTATTTTGTGTATACACGTGCATGGTAATGAGCTCAGCTGTAGAATTAAAATCAACAACAAAAAACAAGGCTTAGTAATTTATAAAATTACTAAAATAATCTGTATCTTCAAATATCTTGGGAAATAAACTTGTCAACCTAAAACTTAATTCGATGAAAACAAATTTTAAAGTGAAACACTTCTCAGCTGATAGTCACTGTAAGATAAATAGAACAAATTCCTAATGCACAGAACACAGGCGGCAGTTGAAGTCTTCGTCAGTATCTATTTATGCTCCCCTTTAAGCTATTCTCGATGGTATGAGTGACCTCCCTTTATTCCTCCCCAGTCTAGAATTTGTTTATCAGGATTCTCGTTCCAGTCACTGGATTCAAGTTGAAGCTGGAATACAAAACACAACCCAATCTTTATTCAGTGAACATTTCAAATTGGTCAGATTTGATAGACAATATTATTAGCAAACATTTTGAATTTTATATAATAATATTTCAGTTCCGTTTAATAGACAGTTAAACTGCCCAAATGTTAGTACATTAATATTTCAGTTTAATCTGACACACAATTACATAAGGAAAAAATTATCACAAACATTTAAGTAGGATCTGAAATAAAATTGTACAACTTTTAATTTAGTCCAACATCCCAATAGGACTTATAAGAAAATTATACAACAACCATATAATCACCTTTTCAACAGAAACGTGTGTTTGACATCAAAAAGCCACTGGTTAATAATCAATGTGCTCCAGTGGTGATGTTAAACAAACTAACTTTCTCTTACAGTAAGAGCAAGATACATGACGTTACCTTCCTCTGAGCACATCGTTGTACATCCTTGGCTTCCCACTGCTTCTGCTTCACCTGTGCATCTCGCGCACTTGAACCACCACAACCCCACACCTGAAAATGTAAACAGCAGGACCATATTTAGGATTCTCAGTGGGAGGTTTCATTTTTTGAAAAACATGGAATATTAAATTTTTGTTTTTTGACAATTGGGCCAATATCGTGTTTTTAAAAAAAACATTTCTCATGGGGGTTTCGTTGAAACTCACTGAACCCTACTAAATGGTCACAACTGAATTCCTAGTATACAAAACTATGAATTAAGTGGCCACCATAATATTCTCCCAACTATCTACTTTAGGGCATTATAACCTGTATTAAGCAGCCACCTGTCTTAAGAGGCCATATTTTTTGTTACTCCCTTGTGTGACTGCTTAACACAGGTTTCACTGTACCTCAATTTTATGTAGTTGACACTGCACCCCATAGTGAGACACTGAGTCAAATTCATGTGGTACTGACAGGACAACAGTGGAACCCGTTTTCCCAATCTGGATGCCTTGTGGTATTCCTCTGGTGCGTTCATTCCAAAGCACCATTGCCTCACCAGCTGCAATACAACACAGTTATTAACAAACATGATAATAACAAAATAATTCCATTTATAACACAATCACTCATCTCTGTACAATCTAATCTCAAATACGGTCATTTTAAAAGTTTCCATAAATTCCCAAAAGCAATAATCAGTGTCCAGTTATTCAAACAATATTCATTTTCAACATTAATGTTATTAATAATAGCACTATAGTAGAAGTAGTTCATTGGCAAACCAATCATTGACCTATGTTAATGCCTCCCCATAGATACAAATGTATATTTTACAGTCAAGTTATGTTTCAGGGAATTAAAATGCAATACAAAATTTGCCTTATATAATATACACACAATATTATCTAGAAATCACATACGTAAATACATACATAAATGATATAATTAACATTAGTGTATTTAACACGTTTTCCAAGTAACCGAAAATTCTAGTAACAATACAATGTTTTTGCCAAGTGTGCCAATTATGTGGCAACAGCTGGTTTCCACTGTGACCAAGTGTCGATATAACCCGTGTGTTTGACATCCAATAACCGCTGATTAATAAGCAATGTGTTCCAGTGGTGTCGTTAAACAAACAAATTTTCTTTTATCCATCTACTCAAATCTGCCTACTAAATTTGAGAGTGACAAAAAGAGAAAATTCCTCCAGTTATACATACACTGTATTACTCTATACACAGGTGAGATCTGTAGCAGCATACAATCTTTTCCACCATACCTATTGGGACCCTCCCTGAAAAGTATCAAAACAAGTTTGTGTACATATGCCTAAGGAAAATTTAAACTGCCTTAACAAAACAAATGAAAACTTTTATTATCTTTATCATATTTGTTATATTCTAAAAGAAGTCATTTTGAGGTTTCAAAACTTTAATAGGACAGAATATTTTTAAACAATTTGTTGTGGTTCTATTTTATAATACCAACAATATGACAGATATATCTTTGTCCACAGATACATGTAGATATTACCTCAAATTTAATTTATGGCATATAAAATTTGCTTGTGGATAAGTACAGCAAATATTTGAAGTTTTAGTGAATATCTCACCTCCATCCCGTATCACTGGCCACACAATACAAGTTCCGACCTTCAAACGACACGAACATAATGGATGGACCATGATACGATGTGACATGGTGGGTAAATCTGAAACAAATACAGAATAAAACAAAAATTAATCACCAGTAACAAAATACAGTCAAACCTGCCTGAAGCAGCCACCTAAGGGAGTAACAAAAAGTGGCCTCTTAAGACAGGTGGCTGCTTAATACAGGTCAAAATGCACTAAAATTGATGATTAGGTGGAATATTATGGTGACCCTTAAGACAGGTGGCTGCTTAATACAGGTGGCCGCTCAAGCAGGTTTGACTGTACATGTATTAAAACTAAACAAAGAGTATTTATTGGAACATGATTTAAAGTTTTTAAACAAAATCCTTAATAATGTTATTAGCATATCTTTCTGAGACTTCAATAAATACTTGATGAAATTTATTGGCATTCCATGTTTTATAGTAAGGTTAGATTATGTTTCCATTTAATCCATAACATTTAATTAGTGGGATAAAGCAGGTCTTTAAATGGACACGACGTTTGTTTCATGATATACATTCCCATCTTGTGATCAATGTGAAACATACAGTAATTTTAGCACATGGTCTACTGAAGAAACTAGCTGCCCCCACATGGGTAACTATATTTTTGATAAGCAGCAACAGATTTTTTTATGCACTTTCTCATTGACAAGACTTGACATACCAGTTCAAGGGCATAGCATGGTCTGGCCATGGTTAGGTTGGGGTGGATTTCATATTATGAACCTTGGCAGTGGAATTCTGATATGAACCTAGCAAACACTATTGTCTACTTTCCCCCCATAAATAGCCAATTACTGCACCATACAAATGAACCATTATTCCAGTGGAGGAGGGGGGATAGTCATTCGAACCCAACCCCTTCCCAGTCTATACCGATGGAGTTGGGATTATGTCGGGCAAAGGCTCTACCACTGATTTACATTTTCATTTGTTGAAAACGACACAAAATACACATGTACATACTTTACAGAGTACTCAGATAATTAATGTTCCTAGCAGATGAGATATGTAGGTCACCGATTTTTGCAACACCCATTCGTACTTGTATTGTAGATTGCATAACAGAGTCTAGGGTACATGATTTTGCCAAGCTGTGATGGAATGAACTGTAAGATAGACAGCACATGTATATCAAAGTGGGCTTTATCTTACAAATCTTCACACCAGACAGATATTAACAACACTAAAATAAATCTGTTAAGAAAAGAGAAAACACTATGCCTGTTTACGGACAATCCGTGATCACAGCTATTGTACAGCAAAGTCCAGCTTTGGCACCGGCATAACCTGGCCTATATCATGACGAGAAGAAAAAACAACACAATTGTTAAGACATTATTAAATACAATTATGAAAACACTTCTGTTGTATAATACAGACATGAAAAATTATTGGTTATATGACACAATTAAGTATAATTTGAACAAAATCGAGAAGGTCAATGTTCTAGGAGTTATTTCCCCTTATTGCAAATGATTTTTGTAAACCTACTCAAAGGTTTATTAATACAACTACAAACATTTAAACTGCATAATGCAATAAAAACAATACATTCTGAGGTACTACAAGAAGTCAAACACATATATAAATTGAGTATTTTAGAACTGATTTACTGTTAAATTTTAAGTGTCTTACATTTTCAAATCGTAACCGGAAACGACCTATACTTTATTACATATAATAATCATAGCAATAATAGTTTCGTGCAATCATATACATAAACTGCATGTTGCCTTCAATAAATCATGTGGAAAGCCTAGAATTTACGTACCAGTTTCATGATCAAGTTATACGAGTTAATGAGCGGGTTGTTGGATGATGTTTCTGGAGGTTGACAGTGAGTATAGGCAGCAGGCAGTGTGGCCGACATTGCCCACAACATGCCCATAGAAAGACAGTATCTGCCATCAACAAATCCTTCCAGCTCTGGGACTGGAGCACTTTCCTGTAATTAAATGCAATTTAAAGTTCTTTTACACGGAATGTGAGCTAATAGCTACCAAAGTGCACTGTGCCATTATTTTAGTGTAATAGTGTGCCGTGACATATATTTTATCAGGGTGTGCACTTTACGGTCGCCCATGGATACTCAAAATAGCCTCGGGCAAGTCAAAATCTTATCACGTGTCGC
>JAUTCZ010052143.1:0-10896 GCA_032273805.1 Melanodrymia brightae | reverse complement strand
AGTCAAGATCAACATAGTTCTCTACATCAGGAACATAATGAACCACATCAAGAGTCACAGAATCAACATGTTCCACCAAGTCAAGATCAACATAGTTCTCTAAATCAAGAACATGAACAATATGAGGAGTCACAGAATCAACATGTTCCACAAAGACAAGATCAACATATTTCTCTACATCAGGAACATCATGAACCACACCAAGAGTCACAGAATCAACATGTTCCACCAAGCCAAGATCAACATAGTTATCTACATCAGGAACATCATGAACCACATCAAGAGTCACAGAATCAACATGTTCCACCAAGTCAAGATCAACATAGTTCTCTACATCAGGAACATAATGAACCACATCAAGAGTCACAGAATCAACATGTTCCACCGAGCCAAGATCAACATAGTTCTCTACATGAGGAACATGAACCACAACAGGAGGTACAGCATCAGTGGGTTCCACTGAACCAAGAGCAACATGTGTCACCATATCAGGAGCAGCAATCCGAAACTGAGCCTGCAGTAAATGGAAAGCATGATGGTATACACTTTGAATCCCAGCATATAGCGCAGGAAGATACACATGATACAATGCAGTCACAACAGTACCCAGTAGGTACAAATGAACCAAAGTCTGATGAAAATTTAATTGAGCAACATATTGAGTTTGAAGATTATGTGCGTAATATAGATGAACAAGTCCGGCATAAAGATGATGAGGACCGCCAAGACGGTTTGAGTAAAGAAAGAATTATTTTGGAAAACCTTCACGAGCCATTTGTACGAAGCATGCTTGACATGAAAACTGTTTCATCCATTTATAAAGAGGTGGACGACAAACAGAGAGTAACAATCATATTGTATAAACCTGATGAATTTGGTTTTGTTAGATCTACTAGATATGTCCAGACTCTGATGCCTGATGGCAAAGTGCACACAGAATCAGAAACACGAGTTGAGAAACACATACCTGAGCTCGTCACACATAAAGACTTGCTTGCAGAGGAGCTAGCAAAGATAAGAGGTAAACTACTTTGTATATGTCTTAACTCTTCAAAGGGTCTGGGAAACCCAGTTTGTAGAAGGAACATGTTTCTAGTGTTTGTCCTGTGGGCAACTATTACTAATATTAAAGAGGTGATTGCTGAGCACAAACAAAATACAGATCTGGTAAAAACATCATTTGGATCTTTATGTAATTATTTCTCATTTGAAACTTTTGAAATGGCAGATTATAGATTTGTTACGAGAAATATGCATGTCAAGTAGATGGCTGCCAACAAGTTTCCCACACCTCTTGGTATGATGTTTTGTGGTTGGCATAGCTTCCTGTTTTATCTGCTGTATGTTTTACAGTTCGGAGCACTGCTGCTAAGCATCTGTTTTGCACTTGCACTAAGAGGGCACAGCTAACATTCTAATTTTACTTGATGCTAATAAAAAGCTTGGCAGTTAATAATAAGATTATATTTACAGTCAAACCTGTATTATTATCAGCAACTTTAACATGTACTACCCAATTTTACCCTAAGAGTGTTAATTTCAAGAATTTGGACCACATACATGCAAATTGAGATTATATTCATTTTAAAATGTCCAAATTGTCACGGTAATACAGTACTCAACAAAAGAACCAAACTGGAATAGATTGAGAACTTCACTATCGGTAGTTTATGTACATCATTACATGCATGAGGCTGTTTATTACACGATTGTGATATTGTGTATGTTTTAGTTCTGGGTATTAAAGTTCTACTCATAATGTTTTGTATAACTGGACCAGTGCTTGTAGAATATTTAGAAGATCAAACTTACGTTCTTTACTCGAACACTTTTACTAATTGTAAATGTGTGTACACATGTACAGAGCCATGTGGGCTGACTAAACTAATTTGGAACAGTCATTATAAAGTGGTGGTTTAGTCAACATGCGCTGTAGTTAGATATCAGTTTGTACCACTGTGTTTGATTACACCACTGGAGCACATTGATGAATTATCATCTATTATTAGATATCAAACATGCAGCTATTTTGACACATGGTCTCAGATAAGAAATCTGCTGCCCTGACAGACTACACATATTCTTACCAATTAGCAACAAAAGATTACTATATGCACTTAGAAATCAGACTTTAAACGTTTTATAATCTTGGGCGGTTTGTTTTTCTTTTCTGCTGTTTAATCAAATTCAAATTCGTTTATTAGCCACAGTTTAATAGACTATGTATTATATACATGTCCACTGAGTAGATGTTTATTTAATAGTGTCTATTGTGGATCTTTGAGAGTAGGTTTAACTGTATATATGATGTGGTGATTCTTGGTATATATAGTATTATATTTTGGCATGTTATATTAATTTTGTTATTTATTGCTAGTTGAGGACAGTGGTAACTAATATCAGCTCAGTAACAACATAATTTAATGCATTGGTGCTAAATAGTTTTGAAATATATGTTGCTGTGAAAATAAATACTAGACTAAAAATGGTTTGTTTGTGGTTTTATGGTAAAAATATATGGTAAATTGTAGGTAGATAGATTTTCTTCTTTTTTTTCTTTCTATAATGTGAAAGCTTTTTTATTATTAACTTATGAGTTAGAAAAAAATATAAGTTCAGTTAGGAAATCATAAACAAACCTATTTGTTTCTTTGGCCCTATGTAAATTAAAATAAACTTTTAATTAATATATATGTATTATATCGTGAGGAACAACTTTTTCAAAAATGGTTAATGTGTCCCTAATGCTTAATTTTTTGTACCAAATTGATGCAAAAATCATATTGCAGAAATAGAAGTACCTTGTATTAAATTTCTAATTGGTCATGGTGTTACAATTAGTGATACACTTTGAAAACAATAACTATAACCTCAGCAAAATTAGTCTTAACTGTTAGCGTGGTAATATTAGTGTAGTGACCAAATACAATGTAACAATTAACATTAAAAGCTTAAAGCTGCATTGCCTGTCTGTTTTTGCAACACTTTGACTTCATCATTTAGTTATGACTTATTTACGAGCTTATATCCAATTAAGGTTCAAGCACGTCTATCACAGTGACACAGTCTAGCTAGCTGCATCGACTGCCTGTCCAGGACAGAGTTAGTGTTAGTATGATAGAGGAAACCTGCTACCCATGTTTGATAAGTAGCAAGGGATCTTTTATGTGCAATTTCTCACAGGCAGGACTGTACATACCACAGCCTTTGTTAAACCAGTTGTGGACCCTGGTCTTTGTAAGTGGAAGTATACCTACCCATTGAGCTTTGCGAAGCACTCACCCTGGGTTGGAGTCGGTCCTGGGATTAAAAATCCCATATGCTACAAATGGGATTTGAACCCAGTACCTACCAGACATAAACCTGATGCATTAATGACTGCAATACTGAGGCCTGTTACTTCAGTTTATGTATGTTGTATCTATATATAATTATGTACAGGTATTATAAGTAAGTTGAGTTTGTATGGGATCTTTGTTCAAACATAATGTCCTTTAAGACATGGTGGACTTGGCAACAATATATCTTTCAAATTATATGCTTGTAGAAATATTTATTTGCTGGTTTTGTTTATTTTTTTCTAAAAATATGCAACCTGTTTTTGTTGTTACATGATTGTACACTGTTACTTGTACTTGTAGTATTGTGGTTCCTTGTTCATCTCACTAATTGGATGGAGTAGTCAAATTAAATATTAACTTAAATTTTGTATGTATAACCTACTTTTACTCTTGGTTTTGAGACTTAATAATTGATTTTAAGTTTTCTGTGTGCACTATACTATTTATTGATAATTTTGTTTAGTTTTCAGATCAGATTTTATTTATTGCTCCTATTATTTTCTCCTTGTGTGGTATATTTCATATTGTTCATTTGCTCTTTTTGCAACTTGTTGGTTTTAGGCCATGAAATACATACAATAATAAACACAATAATTTAACTAACTATGCATATATACACATAATTATGTCACTACCTATTAATATTATACAATATTAACACTGACTAATACACTGAACATTATTTTTATTATAGAGATTTTAAAAAGTTTTTTATCTGTATTTCCATTTTGGCAGTAACATCTTGAAAAAAAAAGAAAATTGAGAAAGAAAGCATTAATTGGTAATAATACTAATTGATATGGGTGGGGTGGGGGTGGGGATGGGTAGGTGAACGTGTAAGGTGAGATGGGGAGGTTGAAAATTAGTACATGTAGTTTTTAAAGTTACGCCAAACTCAGTGGTGTGTTCCTGTAGATGTATGTAGTATGAGGCCAAAAACCACTTCTTTTTTAATTCTCAGCCTTTTGATATACACTGTAGTAATAAATATTTGGCTTGTTGGAGCAAAAAGAAGATGCTGCAGACTTTAATCTTGTAACTTTTCAGATGAACGTGTAGACAGTAAAGAACCAGAAGAACCAGAGCTGACGGCCGAGCAGAAAGAGGGTACTACTACTAGTGACATTCATGCTTTTCACATTCCACACATTCCTACGATTAAATCATCATCATGCCATGGCAACGACAAATTGTAGTCAATGTTTTGTGTGGTGTACTTGATTGAAGACCTTCAGACTTGTCGCTAGTGGCTGTTCACCTACATGTTACAACAGCACTTACATTAACTTTCACATAATAACAAACGTTTTTTTGGTGTACAATTTTGTACGCTATCCGTCATTAACAAAATTGTCTATTCTAGATAGTTGAACAGTCAATGCTAAACAACTTTGTTACTACAGAAGTTAAAAAATTTCGAACCAGATACATGTGCTAAAAACTATTTTATATTATTGGTGTTTGTTAACACTAAAACAATATCACCTTTAACGAAACAATTTGTCCTAAAGTTGCTACATATATAATGCTAAAATGATTAGATACTAATTTGGAAGACATTGTTGATTTCAATGTATTATTTTTATACATTTCAGCTGCAGAATTGTTTTCTAAAGGTGAAGCTTTGATAAACTCAACATTTATGAATGACTACACTCAGTAAGTTTGCTCTAGATATGTACAGTATTCTCAACATATTGTGCACACGGTCATAATATAGCATATCACATCCTCTATAGAACATTTTTAAACTCTCTCACTCACTATTTTGACACAAAATGCACAATCACTTAACAATAGGATAAAGCAAATTATACACAACTGGGGTTTCTGTTAAGGTCTTTAATAGACAATCTCACCCAGTTTTATGAGGGCAAAAGAAGTTTAAAAATGTACATTCATGTTGCAAATGGATTAAATGATGCTATGATGTGGATGGGAGAGACCATAATATATAGGAATTGTCCATTGGTCAATCCTTAATGTGACTACAAACGTTAATAAATATTATTTTTTTAAAAATAATATGTTATTTTAGACTGGTTTTGTGCAAAATGCCTGAAACTTTTAGGTCCTGTATGCAATAGCTTGTCACACATTCACTGTAATCTACTTTACATTGTGTATATTTGATACATATACTGTGTTCTCTGTTTGTAGGGCATACCTCTATTTTATGAAAGCAGCTGAACTTAACCACACAGGAGCTCTAGAATACATCGGCTTTGGATATATATTTGGTGATTATTTACCACAGAACATTTCTCGAGCCAAGGACATTTTTGAAGATTTGTCTATGAGAGGGGTCCCTAGAGGTCAGCTGGTATGTGTGCACACATTACTCTTGTTAACTGTTAATATGACTACTATCAGATGCTACTTTTAATTGTTTGTGTATATGTTTTAGAAATTAGTATATACCTGTGTTTAGTGAAGATATCGGTCAGTTCTGGTGTTTTAGCCATGTTTTGATATACTTACTGCAGACCTGTCCACCTTGAAACCGGGCTTAAAAGCAAATTGAACCCCAAAAAAACCAGGAGATTCACATTACAAAATAACGGCAAAACTTACTATTACATGAATAATTGCTAGCATTAATAGCCATTAAAAAGAGAACAATTGTGTTTGTGCAATGCGAACATCACACAGCCACTAATATTTCCTGTTTTACAGTACGTTGAATCTAGATTCAAACTCAATAGAGATCGTTTGAGTCCAGAGAAGAACTGTGTTGTAAATTTTAACTTTAATTGTGTATAAACATGAGACTGAATGATAATTCAGTTTGCTTTCAGTGGTATGATATTTTCTTCCTGACTGTAGATTCCTTTAGAGACATGTTATTCCTCTCAGCACACTCTTGTGATGTTTTTATTCTTTTTACAAGACTGCTATTGGGCATAGTCAATCTATAATCTTGTTTTCTTTCTTTTTAATATTTTCAATATGATTTCTTTGTAAATATTAGTTATATGTTGGTAACACTAACAGAATACAATTTAGCAGTCGAAACTGTTGCTTGCTTGCTTGCTAGTTCATCCATAGGATCTTACCCAATGATGCTATTTGTAGCTGAAAATAATTGTGCATTCTATTTTCAGGGTCTTGGCTTTCTATACAGTTCTGGTTTTGTTTTCAACTCGAGTCAAGCTCGTGTAAGATATTTTACTTATTATGCACTCACTGCCTTTCAAACGAATAGTGAAAAATATTGTATTATAACATGTTTGTTTGGGTGTCGGAGGAATATATATTATCTTAGATAAAACAGGGGAATGCCATAAATTGCGGCAAAAACATCGAACAAACAGTTTAATCATGTGCATTTATAATAAGTATTACTTTATAGATATAAATATATGTGTACCTGTGCATAAACATATTTTCGTTTTGATGATAACATCTATCCTTATTATGTGAAAGATATGTTTTTAATTTAAGTACCTGACTTTGTAAATATGTTTTATGTTTCAGTCATTGGTGTACTTGACATTCAGTTCCCTTGTTGGTGATCCTTTGGCTCAGATGGCTTTGGTACATATTTTTAAATTCTATTACCTATGACAGATATTCATAATATATCATATATTGCTCGGGAAATATGCTGGTTTAAGCACTTACGTTGTAAACACGGTCATGTCGCCTTGTAAAATATACTCTATATGCTACGTTAAGTAGAATATGTTTCGGGTTCATTATGTTTTTGCCATTTCTTTCCTATGTTCTGTGTGTCACTGGATTTCACTTAGTGACTCCAGTTACATAATTATAGTATAGGTTTAAAATTCACAATTGTTGAAGTAACTCGGTGGTTTTTATGCTCACTCATGTTATAAATCACCTAACACGATGCAGGTGTTTCTAATTTGGATTGGATGTTTTTAATTGTTTCTTATTTTACTTTTCCACATTTATAATTCATAATAAAAGAGACTGGCTTAAATTTCACACAACTATGTTTAACAATATTGAATTTATATTATTCGTGTCAAAATGTTTGTGATTGGACATTATTATTTTGAAATATGCATATTGTTTTGAGTTTGTTAGAGGTTGCCCATTCAATGGCAAATGTTAATCATAATTCTTGTATTAGAATTTATTAACAAAATCGATATATTCTTATTAATATGGTACTAAGTATTACTATGTATAGAATCCAGCAATTCAGGTTTTAATTGGTAATCATGTATGCTTGAATTGTAGAAAATACTTACAAAACCTATCAGACTATTTCTCTTGTTTCTGATAAAATTATGAAGTATATTCAAGTGGTACATTAAGAGCTGAAACTTATTCTCTGACGTGTAATTATAAATATGGCATAATCAACAAATGTGTGTGTTATATATTTCAGGGCTATCGCTACTGGACGGGAATTGGAGTGGAAATGAAGTGTGAAACCGCTCTCACTCACTATAAGAAAGTGGCTGCTAAAGGTATCAAACATAATGTCTAATTTTGTTTAGATCTATAAAGTTACTATGGATCAACTAAGTTTCAAACAGTCATCTCTAATACCCGTTAGAGATTGCCCACGTGAGACGAGAAATCTTACATGGGTTTCATTCAAACAGGTGTGTACTCGTGTGGAATAGGAATATTCCACCTGGGGGTACATAATTCAATGTCTGGGTTCCTGACTTCAAATTATATACTCGAGTGAGGAATATCCCTTTCCCACAACAGTACATGTACATGTATGATAAATGATTATTTTTCTCTCATCCCTTGATACTAAAATGCCACCTTTTACTAAATGATGTAAAAACTATTTTTAAAATTACATTTTATATCGTAATACATATCACCACTAAAATGCATTTTTCATTCACTTTTCCGTACTAGTAGTAAAATAAAGTAAATAGCTAAGCTACAAAATTCTATATTGTTCATTTTTTCTTTTTTTACGGTAATATTTACAGTGAAAATCAGATCGGCCGTGTTGTCAAACTTTTTTTGCATAACCAATATCCCAGAAGGGTTTTCCCACATTGGCTTACATGTGCGGGATTAGAGAAATAAATTTGTATGCTTCTATCTCATGTTCTCCATCGTCACCAATCTAGTTCGGTTCATCACTCGTTGGATTCTGCAGAAGTATATTAATTAGTTGTTCGAGACATAGGTCAATATGGCCATATTTAATGATTATGTGTCCTCTTTAATTCCAGTTCTACGTCATAAAACGTCACCTGTATTGGTAGAAACTTGTAGCATTACGTAGAAGATTAAATATCAAAATGAAACCTGTTTGATTAATTGAATAGACATGCTTTGTCATAAGTAGTTTATAATTGAGATGTTTCCTATAGGACAGTGTATATGTATGTTGTTGTATGTTATTGTATGTTGTTGTATGTTGTAATTGCTGACACTGTGTCTGTGAGTGGAGGTCCAACAGTTCAGTGTATACGTCTACAGGAAGAAGGGAGTTTATAATTGAGATGTTTTCTATAGGACAGTGTATATGTATGTTGGTGTATGTTGTTGTATGTTGTTATATGTTGTAGTTGCTGACACTGTGTCTGTGAGTGGAGGTCCCACAGTTCAGCGTATAAGTCTACAGGAAGAAGGGAGTTTATAATTGAGATGTTTCCTATAGGACAGTGTATATGTATGTTGGTTTATGTTGTTATATGTTGTAGTTGCTGACACTGTGGCTGTGAGTGGATGTCCCACAGTTCAGCGTATACGTCTACAGGAAGAAGGGAGTTTATAATTGAGATGTTTCCTATAGGACAGTGTACATGTATGTTATTGTATGTTTAGTTGCTGACACTGTGTCTGTGAGTGGAGGACCAACAGTTCAGCGTATACGTCTACAGGAAGAAGCTGAGAGTCAGAGCAGCAACAGTCCTCTGTTGGATGACGATCTCTTACAGTATTACCACTTCCTCGCTGACAAGGGTGATGTTCAGGCACAGGTAATTATAGGCCAACTTAGTTAGAAATAACTTATTTATGTGCTTATATCCAATTAAGATTCAAGCACGCTGGTCATGCAGTCTAGCTGCTGTGACTGCCTGTCCAGGACATAACTTAGTGTTAGTATGATGGAGGAAACCAGCTACTCCTATTTTTTATATACACTTCCCACAGACAGGACAGAACATACCACAGCCTTTGTTAAACCAGTTATGGACACTGGTCAGTGTAAGTGGAAATACACCTACCTATTGAGTCTTGTGCAGCACTCACTCTGGGTTGGAGCCGGTACTGGGATTAAAGATCCCATATGCCATGAATGGAATTTGATCCCAGTACCTACCTATCATTAATCACGCACGTTGACACATTAAACTGACACCTTGATCTAAGCATTTATCCAAGGGAATAACTTGATGTGTACTGAAATTACTTCTTCAAATAAATATATAATGTTCCTTATATTATGTAGTTAAAAACTGTTTATTGTTATTTTTGTAAATTATTACAGCTTAAAATCCTTAATGAATGATTGTATTTGTTTATTTTTCAGGTTGTACTGGGGCAATTGTATTACCAGGGAGGCAGAGGCGTGCCCGTAAATCATGATGTAAGCTGTGTTTATAATTATTATGTCATATAAGGTGTCTTCAAATATGCTTTAAAATGGCATTTTTTTTAAGTTCTAGCTTACTTACATTGATCCTGTTACCGTCATCATCACTAGTGATAGATACTAATGTTATTGCATTGAGCTGGTTTCTAACTCATGTATGAGTGTAATAATGTATTGACTTGCAATTGAATATGCATTTATTTTGTTCCTTTCAGCAAGCACACCATTACTTCCTGGTAGCTGCGGAATCTGGAAATGCTAATGCATTAGCCTACTTAGGAAAGGTATTAACCATTTATCTAATTAACGACAACTTTTCAAATTAATTTTTTATTATTGTTTCTTTTATCTTTTCAATATTTGTGCAATATTAGTATTGGCACCAGGTTTTCGTGTAGGATTTCCCAGTGCAAAACATTCATTAACGAATGTCATATTAGTCATTTATTGCCTCGACTGTAAATATTATACAGTGAAGACATATCTTAGATAATGATTCCTGGACTCGCCTAAAGATGAAACTATTCTTGTATATTTAGATGCACAGTGAAGGAAGTCCTGTTGTGAAGCAGAGTAACCACACAGCCATGAACTACTTCAAACTCGCAGCAGATAAGGTTAGTCGGTGTAACACTATCACTGGGAATACAGATCATCTTTGCGTTGTTGATAACACAAGAATATAGTCAGAGCATTTCTAAGTGGTGATTCACGACTCCCACCTTTGTCTTGTCCTAGTAAATTTTTTACATTTTATATAAGAGTATATAAAGTTATTCTGAGGCAATTTCTCAATCCATGTGAAAACATCTAAATCAACTTTTCTGAGTGTCTACTGTACTATCTAATGTAAACGAACAATTTATTTACATGAAACATGAAACAGTACATTTTAAACAATAAACCTCATCCAAAAATTCCTATAATTATATGTGACCCGAGATAGCAAAACCAGTCGTAAGTCGCACATTGTATTTTTCCACAATCGGCTTCTGAACGTAAAATATG
>JAUTCZ010052132.1:0-10897 GCA_032273805.1 Melanodrymia brightae | reverse complement strand
GCCATACGAATTAACCACTACATTACTGAGGCCGATCTGTGCATACCGTAGTTTATTTTAACGCAGGAAAATGGCAAATTTTTATCAGTTGTAAACGCATTAAAGCTATGTATAGTCTTGGTTAAATTAGACCCATTTAACCCTTGTGAGTAATGAACCAGATTCGTATGCACACTAAATGATGTTGTTAAACATCTAAACTGAAATACAGACGGCTTCAGCCTGACGCTAAGTATCGGCATGACGGAATTTAATTATCTTATTAGTCTTTAAAACCGTCATAAAAACGAGAAACTTTGTCATGAAAACATCGTTCACAAATTGGAAACAAACGATAAAACTATTTTCCAATTTGGTAGATTAAAATGAATAGTTTAATCAATATTCCCATTAGGATGTGGTGATGATTATTAACTTCGTAATTTACTGACAAAATAGACAGTGTGTTAGTGGGAGCAAATGTAAAGAACTAAACTAATGACTAGATTTAATTGGTGATTATTTAAAATAAGTATACTTTTTTGTTATTTTGTTGAACAGCAGGACGTATTTTAATTACATCTTGTAGATAACATTAAATAATTATTAACTAATGAAAACATATTACTAGTTTGTGTTTTGGGTTGGTTTTTATAATGATAAAAGCCGAAATTTGTTTCTAGGTTCCAACATTTATCTCCAATATGAATATATTAGTTGCGGCGCTTTTAGTCAATTTTTAGTGACAATTAAGTTCATAAGAAACAATAGACGATGTTACACGTTAGTCCACTGTACTCCTCCATGCTAACAATTTTGATTTAACCATGCCCGCACATTTTGTAAACATTGTCAAAAAAACTAAGATAAAGTTGTACTGTCATACACACTGGACTGTGTTATTGGCAAAAACATTATCGCGTTCAAAATCGTATGTGCACGAAAAAGAGTCAAAGAGACTGAATACAGATTATAAACCATTAGAATACAGCAGCTTATAATGTTAGCTATCGCAATGCAAATTACATTATAAACCAGGCAACCATTATTAAAGTTTATTGCTATGTTTAGTACCCATTACCACTAAGCACAACGATCAGTGCTGTCAACATAGGGTGACGTGAACACAAATGTATAAAGGATATCTATCAAATAACATGGAGAGAAAAGAAACAAGTTCTTATTTTTACGATTGGAGCTTGTACCAGGTACTTTTCACAAGATGAAATAAACATTTTGTTTGATATCTCACACGTTATTTGTTTATAATACCCCTGAGACTAATTACGATTTTCGGCTAAATGTTAAAGTCAAAAGGTCTCATTCATATTTTTCATTTTATTTTGACAAGGAACAGATCCCAACAAAAAATAATCGCGGCAGTGAGATATGAAAGCGATATCTTCACTCCAGTGCATAAAGTAGTTATTTTCACTCTACTGAACACGCGCTATTATATTCATTAAACATTACGCTATTTTTTCCTGTTATGTAATCAAATATTCTATATACTTTTGATGAGAAAACCAATATCGTTTCAAAATAAAAGTTGTAATTCGGCAACAAGTCATAATGCAGTAACGTCAGAAATAATCATGACGTCAAAATGACACTAGTACTTGCTATCAGTTAGAACCAGTCATTTTATAGCTGGAATGAATCAAATCGCCTGATCCATAAAACAAGATATTACCTACAAGTCCTAGAGTTCATGTAAGAAAAAGCGCAATAAAACTATGTTTTATAAAAGTCTGCAGTTTGGACTAAGATTCCTAGGTATGTAGGTCCTATAGCATTTTACACTGTGTCGGACCTATATTCCTATTACACGTGTTTCTGTTTAGGGGAAATCTTAATTTGATTTCCTCAATGGTGGTGGTCCTATGGACAAAACAATCAACAAACTGTGAGTTGCAGTTTTTACATTTATCTTTAGAATCGGCACACAATACCCAGCTGAGCAATGCTTGATATAAGTCCCTGCCTTAACTACATCTCGAATACCATTTCAACACGGGGGACACCGGTCAGTCATGAGTCACAGCGATTATCAATTATTATGTTAACAGAGGAAACCAAATTACGGCTTCCTCTAAAACAGAAAGCAACTTCTGCATTAGGCACTGTTCGAACACAACTGATGCCAATACTGAAACGATGTTGAAAACAGTACCGTCAGTAACTGACAATAACTGATTTGTAATCATATTTGAGAGTATAATTCCAACAAGGAGCATATTTCCCCAAAGAGGAATCAATCGGCAACTGTTTCCTTCATCGGTTGCTAAGAGCCATTTGTAGTCTGCTTGTTAATTAGACATTCATCAAATATGCTCCTGTTGCGATGGAGACCGGTGAAGACTCGCTCGTTTTCATTGATACGCATTCCTTGACTTAGTATTTCATTCATTAGGAACGTGATGACACGGAACGAAGACACGTGCTATTCCCAAGTGTTGTTATCAGCAGGGCAAAGGACAAACAACTCGTGTTTCGACGCCACAGGTTTACCAGTGATTAAACTAAGGACGAACATACAAACCGGGACGGTTTTAGTTCAATCCACACGTCACGATCCACACTGATGTTTAAAGTAACATACATAACTTTTTTTGTTACATTTGTCATTTGATGTATGAAAAGATATTTCTACTTCCTGTTTGTGTTACCAACATACGCAATACTAGGCAGGTTTGTGAATGACTATAGAAGAAATAGTTCGTCCATTGTCAGTTAAATACTAGTAACTGATTTGAAATATTACTTTGCTACATGTATACGTTACATTGTTTTTAGTTTGGTCATTGTATATTGCGAAAACCCCAAACACCAATAGAAGTGGACTCACCTATCACACAGCAGATTGACGTTTGATTTATATATGTTTGCGACATCATATATGATGTGTGGTGGTCCGCTAAGTATCGTCGACAGGCACACAAAGGAATTCTTTCAAGAGCACGCTAAATGAAGAATTGAAATTATGATCACTGTTGCTCTAAGGCGGTCGCTGATAATGGCCCGTCTGCCAAGAAGTCCACAGGACTTGAATTGTGTGTCTTTTTTCTTTTATGGGAAATTAATTCAGTTGAAGACTGCAAATCACTTTACAGTGACGGGATCTCGCACAGAACGTAATTAAAATCGAACGTGCTGGGGTCATGTGATAAGTTGCCATTTTCTCTATTCATACACATGAGTTGACCCCGTTTGGCAGAAGTGGTGTTCTGTTATACATCATCCAGGGATGTGTAACTAACCTTATAATCATCCCATTGAATCCATGTATGCCGAATATTACATATGAAAATTCTACCATTAGATTGCTCCTGCCAGGATTCTAACTTGCGGATATTTGCCTCGACCTCGTAGACACAATGTCTTTAAACTTACACTTAAACAAATCCACCATCGTTCCCGTTTATATCTAACGAAAGTTAATGGTTGATCTTGTCCACTTGACATTCGTCTGTCAATACGCATATGTACTTGGTGTTATCCATAGTTAGACTGGGTATCCGTCGGAATGTATTATCTATGTGTTGACCACAGCGTGCAACATTCTAAACATGTTTGACGATTTCGTTTCTACCATCATTCGGCATGATTCGTGAACTTGTGAAGGAATTCAGATTGTGTTACGTGTTATGGTGATTCTTTCACGACAGGACGAACAAAAGGTCATGCAACAAAGTTCCAGGGATGATAGAGGATTTTAGACTTAAACTGTCTTGTAGCTTTGATGAGTAAAGATTATGTCAGGATGGAAAGGTATTCCTTGAACTGTACTCTGAAATATCTCAAACGGTGTTTAACAAACAAAATGCAGACATGGATGGACCGGGTTTATTTAAAACTAAAAAATATATAAAACATCAATTTTCAATAATTTACCAAACCTACATAGTGACGTTCACGACTAGTTATGCAATGTGACAACAAAGCAATATTTTGATAGACAAGAATTAAAACATCTAGACTGGTCTATTAATTCCTTATACTAGAAGGCCATTGCGGATTTTCTCCACTGACCATTGCAATGTTTCGTTAAGATGGTACTGTGTCTAGTACCAAGTCGCCTCCCAAAATGACAACTGCACCAAAACGACTTTTAAGTCCCGCACATATATCTACCATGGAACAAAAACATTGCGGTTAGTCAACGTACTCCAAAAAGGAAACATTCTTCATCAATTGTACGAATTGGACAAACCGACAGTCTAGCCACTTGGGATGAATGATTTACTTGAATGAAGCGCAAAGCTTCTTTGTATTGGCAAGCCAATAAATGACATCGTAACTCGTTCCATATCGCACGGTGTCAACATACAGTTTCGTAATCATTTCTTTTGCGATGCCTTTTCGCGTCTCATTTTGTTTTTTTTATATCTTTGAGTGCTTGGAATGCAGATGATACAATTTTCCTTATTTGTCTCTTTGATAAATTGGCGACTTGCGCAAGTTACTTCACTATAGATCATGCTGCCAAGAGCCCAAATCCAATTACACGGCTTCATCGCGTGTCACCGGTGTTACACATTTCATGTCTATTTCCTGCCCCCTGGCATGATGGATTTCTCAATTATCTCCCTTCTGTGACACCCAGCTTTAGGGTGTACAACCGCTTTTTTTCAATCATCTGCTGTAAATTAATCCCTAGAGAAGTCAACAAGTGTGTATAGGATTCTGATGTCGTATGGGAAGTATTTAGAGAACAGTCCGTTTAAGTCAAGGCTATTAAAGGGTGCAACATATATGATATAACAATTAATTGCAACTATTATTACTAAGGAACCACTCTAGTGAAGTAACACAATCAGAGTCTATTGCGTTCGTGTGAAATTTTCTTTTTTAACACAGTTCTATAGAATTAGACGCAAGGAACAATAATCATAAGGCACCACCAGTATCCTACTATGGATAAGGTGAGTTTAATTACCTTGGATGGTTACTAGAGGGCAAATAGGGATGAACACATATACCAATAACGACGTATAAGGGTAATATTGGTGTCACACGAAATATCTTACAAAACAAAAACACTTTTATTCTTGGATGTATATTGATAGCGTCGTTGATAGGACGTCCACAGGTCAGAAAAGGTCATTTTGGAACAAAAAAACTGATCTCCAAAAGATGATTCATACTACCATACTCGTGTATGGTGTCAAATGAGAGCTTTCAACGAAACAAAATAGGTTTAATGCGGGATGAAAACAGATAGGGTAATTGAAGTGTCCTATATAAGTCAATAGAGGTGATGATTTTGCAATAACACGACCGGAAAGGTTGACACTGCAATGATGACATAATTATAGTCGATTATGTCTCCTCTAGCTGTAAATACCTACACACTGGAATATAAATGTATATGTTCAACAGCTTGACCAATGAGGTAATAACTTGGGTAACATTTCCAGGAATATCAAGATGTGTTTGGATGTTTCGTTTTTTGGTGCCAAATGAAAGTTGTCCTCGAGTTAAATTACAAACAGCTGGTTAAACTTTCTTACGGTTACTTTCAGCACCTATATTTACACAGTTGAGTGCAGTCTAGATGTTCTTTTTTGCAGGAGCAGGAGTCATTGCAGTATTTGCAGAAATTGCGTTTAACCGTCAGTTTGAAGGCATCACTGGGTGTGGGGATGCCTATGTGAATCCGAATACACCCTGGATTTCATGCGTTATTGCTACTCAGCCCAACATGAGCCTTACAGACCTCTAGATGTTATAGCAATTTGCATCCCAGAACAAAGTTTTGGTTTAATGAGAGCTTTCATTTGACACCAATATTGACTTTGTAAGACCATCCGTTATCGATATTGAAGTTGTTTCCTATTTAATCTTTAATGACTTTTCAAGGTCACGAAACTGATCTTATCCATAGTCACTTTTGTAGTGTATTCTTATTCTTGTTTTAGAACGAGATAATAGTTTTCTCACTTAGATACAAGTAGCGTTTTAGTAGTGTGTTTATTATTTTACAAAATCGAATGTTTAACTTAACATATGGTATAACCGAATAGAAAAAGAACATTGGAGTTCCATGTCATAATATGGTGATGGTGTCACTGAACGAGCATTTGGTTGCCTGAGAAGGAAGTGCTAGTGAAACACGTCATACGCAATGCAATACTGTTAATCTGAAGGATGATCGCTTTAAACAGTGAACACAGATGTGTCCAATTGTCTAAAGCATTTGCTAGTATTGCAGCATTCCTGCAGAAGTATGAACATGCTCATAACCAGCTCCTTGTATTGTCATGTCTTCGTAGTTTAAATCGTGTAAGTCTTACAGTAAGTATGAGCATTACCTATGTGCTAGCATTATTGTTAGTTCATCGCTAACTCTATTCAAAGTTTGCACTAGCATTCCGGATGCTGTATAGTAACTTGTCACAGAGTAATTAAGATCTGTGCTAATTTAAACGTAATAGCACCAATGGTTTTCTCTACGTAGCAGATATATAATATGTGTGTGACGTAGTAAAATGCTTTCAAGACAGGTTAACAAGGGATGCAAATAACGCGGTCTGGCGATATATTTGGAGAATGGTACATCTGTTGGATCAGTGTCTACTTCATATATATTTATGAGCTGTCACTGATTCTGCACTAACATTGAAAGTTAAGTTCGTTGATCTGATAAGATACGCCTCATTGTGGTTCTACGGGGAGTACAGCGGAGCAGAGTAGTAAACGTTGGTGACAAGATCCTATAAATCATGCATGTATAGAACGCCAAAACAAAAGCACTAATGAAAAAACAAGAAATAACCAATATTGAAGTTGACAATAGGACCAGTAGCGATATGAATGAACCTAATATTAAAGGAGGTCGGTTCTCGCCAGCTAGTTTAGTTAGTTATAACGTATGTACGTATTTGTATCCAGTTGAGGTTCAAGCACATCAACCCTGGACACGTAATCCAGCTACCTCGACTGTATGTCAATTAAAGATTGATAAGCAGCTAGGGATATTTATATGCACTTTCCCACAACTAGGACAGTACATACCATGGCCTTTGTTAACTAGTAGGTTTGGAGCCGGTACTGCTATTAAAAATCCCTTCGCATCGAGCGGGATTCGATCCTAGTACCTACTATTCTGAAGCCCGTTGGCAAACTACCACACCACAGAGACCAGTACCAGATAGGGATATTTTGGAATATTTGATATCTGACATGGATGAAATCAGCAAGGTTTTCCCGACTACTAGTATTTGTATGTGCACTACGCCCATCATGCATAATTACCTTACCATAGGGAAGTAATATTTCCAAGTTGCATCTACTTTACAACTAATAATAAATGTCCAGAGGCCACATATACATTCACCTTAAAAACAGATGCTGCCCTTGGTGATTTGATTATCATGGTTAACCTTTCGCATTGTACAATGATTCAATTTGGCCTACAGAAATATGCTAAATCACTAAACTAGTGCTTGTTGTCCACGCCAGCATTACATTGGTTCATTTCTTCAAAACACCCTATATTTGTTTATTCAAATCTCAGTTTGTGAGGGTCTCTGCGAATTACCACATATACCTCAGCCACATTTAGCAACCACGTGTTAGAAGTTTCAGAGTGTATAGTTATTATACAAGAGGGTTAACACACTCGGACCTGCTTTAAACATAACTGTAATATATTCTGGTTCACATTATTTCCGTGTTATGAAGGGTGGGAGATGAAGGGGTGCCCAACAAGCTAGAATTATCAATCCCCTTTATTAAATTAGTAATAACATTTAAGAAATATATACGAAGTTTATCTACAAATGGAAAAAAAACCGCTATATATTTCTTTGGCCAACACGTTCGGTTTTGTTCGAACATAAACAAGACAATAATAATAGAGCGAAAGTTCACTCTTGAATCTGATTGGATGGTGGTAAGGCGTATTTAAGTATTTAGTTGAGTCGCCAGGGCGTTCTGTGACGTGTGAGCGGAAGGAAAATAGAATACATTGGGTGATCAAATAATGAATGTTGCAATCGTGGTAGCAGTGGACTATGGTTAAGTGTGTGCTAACAGTGTGATAAAGGAGATGTCGCTCACGGATCAGCTTTTTGATAGATTGAAGAACATCATTTAGAACGGACAACTCCACGATCCATATGGTTATGTTTAAATCAATTTTCGCCAAGATAAAAAATCCAAACTCAAGATTGGTATCCCTGAAACATGATCATAGCACAGTACCAAAATATATATCAAACCAATATAATATATGTACATAGATAATACACTTCCACTTCCTATTCAGTAACCAAACAACGAATCTCCAGTGACACACCATTGCCGGACTTTATATCATACTTTTACCTGTTACACGTGTTTATTGTTTTCGTGAAAACACCAGACAAAACAAAATGACTGCTGACGCCAGTTTCCCCCGGTGGAGAAAGAAGGTACGCTAAACTGTCAGGTACACCTGGTATCATAACTGCGTTTACTACCACTGTAGATTTTGTCGCAATACCCGTTGTCTTATGTCTTGTTACTGGTTTTATCGTTTAGATTTCCTATCTTGTCTGGCACCGTTGATACATGTGTTTGGTAAATCATGTTTGGTATTTTGAGGAACACGCACAAGTAAGACGAGTAATTCATGGATTGTAATATGTCGCTTAAGAGCGCCCAGGTCATCCTTTTTTACTTTAGAATTAGTTATCAATCAATATAATACCTGTTCCGCTATTAGAGGAAGCGTATTATTCCCACAGTTCCAGGCAAAAAAAAATCCAAACAGTTAGTCCTACAGCCAATTAAATTTACTTTCTGGCTTTCCACCAATAAACTCTCGGCTGGCGGAAATTATAAAGTCACCGTAATAAATCGTTAATAGACAAAAACCTCCATCTCTGGCTAACGAACTATGTAAAATGCTTGCCAATGGGAGAGTTTGCTGGCACAAAACACATACTGGATAATGCAGAAAATAGTCACCGGGGGCATCGCCTACCATTAGCCAGACGCTATGTAATTCCTTATCATTTATATGACAATTGCTTAGTGAGCTAAAACGTATGATGCCTAAAGGTTGAACAAAACCAAATCAATTCCCGTTGCTGACACAATTAACTTTTTTTCAATAAATCTCACACACAAGACGCGTATCAAGCAACTGAAGCCAGACACACACAGTGAGAGCACCACCGTGTAGTAAATATGTCTCTAAGTAAAATTGGATTTCAGGTGCTATTAAACAATATCATTTTCTAGAAAATTAAAAGTTCTAGTATCTTTTTAAAGTACCTATCCTATGGAATTTGCAATCTCCAAAGCATCTTGAATAACAACTATTGACTAAATATACGTAAAGAAATATATTGTACATGAATAATGATGTTTGGAAATAAATATTTACTTCTTTCTACTAATTTCAGAGCTGCAATTGCCATTGCACCTTATAATTATAATATGTTCAACGCAACCATGACTATGATCTGGGTCTGTCTCATTTGATATGGTAAAGGGTTTAAAGCTCGAAACTGATTCTTGCAATAATTTGTTTAACATTTAAACGTATTTGATCTAGGTAATGGTTCTAGCTAATTGTATCTAACCGAAACAGACAGAATAGGAGTATCATTGTGGAGATTGAATTTCAGTCATTTTAGTTAATGAAATGTTAATGGATCTTCAATTATTTATAAATAATGTGCATCTCAGTACACGGGATTGACTGTTATCAAACATTAAAGGCAAGGTGCCTAGTTTTAAGACCAATGCTACCGTTCTTGATATTTGTAACATATTTTTGACTAAAGGAGCATTTTCCCATTCAAATTAGCATCTTATTGCATACATTATCAATTTGTCAGAATACCCCTTTGACCTTGTATGAATACCCAAAAATGATTAATGTTATTAAAGCTGAAGCTCTGTAGGAAAAAGCCAAAAAGATATGATGGCCAATGAAAGCACACAACGAGAACACATAAGACGTTTCAGATAAAGTGTTTGGACTGTTTCAAGTGCAATGAGATGTCTAGTGTCCATGTTCGCGAAATAACGGCCTCGAGAATAGTGCCTCCCTGCCATAATAGAATGCCAGACAGATCACTTCTAAGGCTGCTATTTTGGGAAATCAATACGCACATCCCATGTCAATCGACAGACTATGGCATGGCAAACATACTGAAACCCTGTACACTGAAGATCTGTTTGCCCTTAGTAAATCGTTTTTGATGGTTTACAGAATTTCTTTTTAGAAGCTGCTATCCCGGTTGTCGTGTTGGCCAAATGAAATAGGTCAGCTAATTTCGACATCCAAGGACTCGCAAACAGCTGACATACTAACGAAATAAACTCTAATTAAACTAAAGACTAAGACTTAGCATCGTATTCAAAGTTGAATCTCTGTTTAAGATAAAAGGAAGAATAATTTCGACGAAGCCGCGACTATTTGCATTAAGGCATCATTATCTAAACAGTGATTATACCAGATGTTCTCGAAAGATCGGCATATCCTGCCACAAGTCAAAAGTAAACTTGAATAAAATATAAACCATGAAACAATATTTAGTAGATATAAATTCTATTTAGATTGAATGCCCCAAAAAGGTTGCAGAAAACATACTGCAGACAGGATTGTTTCTTTTTTGTTGCACGATAATCATCTTGGTAGACACTTTCATTTCAAATCGCGTATCTCTCCTCAACATATATTAATCTAATTTACAAAGTAGTATTATTTCGCCTATATACTATCACTATAGCACAGACAGTACTGTAGTGTTTTGAGTATTAGAACTAAGATCAGTCGAGTTAGGTCTTTTATTATTATATTCACGTTCACATAGACAGGACAGAACATACCACGGCCTATGTTTACCAGTCGTTGAGAAAACACACTAGTAACGAGTTCACTAAGGAGGATCGATCCTTTTACCTCACGCACTTCAGA
>JAUTCZ010052121.1:0-10898 GCA_032273805.1 Melanodrymia brightae | reverse complement strand
GTGCCACCGAACTTCTGCATCTAATGCTATTTGTAACATATTTCTGGCTAATATAGCATTTGTATTACCCAGAAATATGTTACAAATTTTAATAGCATTAGATGCGTGAGTTCGGTGGCATTCGTCTTAAAATTCGGAACTGTCCTTTGGAGGTGTACTTTTGTCGTACTAAATTATAATAGGGCGTAGGGTGGTATCCATCTTAAACTCGGGCGTGTGCCTTTAATAAAATGATGTGGTCTTCTATCCCTCGACGAATATGATCATAACAAATACTCGGGGAATAATGTATTGTATTTAAAGAGAATCACTCATGATTTTGATGGGAAAGTTAACATCACGTGACGAAAGGCATGGAGCCAGCCACAAGAAAATAAAATTGCGTATGCCATTATAAACAGAAGCGAAAACACTGTCCTTGTTTATCTACATAATTGCATACATTTATTATATGAATACAAACAACAACAGAAATGTCAAAATGTCATTATATTACGTAAAATTGCTCTGTTTACAATAATACGAATCGATCGCCAAAAATAGCTCTGTGAATAGTTGCAACACTGTTTAAGGTCACGCTATTATCTGGAGTGCATCGAAGCGAAACCCAATGTTATTTCCCCTCAGACCGAGCTGCATGCCTCTTGTCACGTGGCTGACTCCATTTCTTTTGTCACGAAAATGGTGAGCGATGGTCTTTAAACGAAACTAAAGTTATCTATGAAAAACATACTACAAATGTTCAGGCACGAAGTATAGTACAATACTACCCTGCCATGGCAAAAGGAAGTAAGTAAAAATTGTTCACGAAATACACTTTTTTGGTTCATTGGCATAAGGAAGTATGTACAGTAACTGTTGCTCTAAACATATCGAAATTGCTTTCCAACTGTATGCTATCGTAATATATAACTCTAATTTGTGGCATTTGTGTGCAAAGAGTACTAAACGACGAATACAATGAAATCATTGATAACTCGAAATATTGATGACGTCACTTACTTCCTTTTGCCATAGCAGAATAGTTCTACTTACGCGCACAGCTTTTTCTTATCTCCACCAGCAGCGGTCACAGCGGTCGCCATGTTGTTACTGCAGACTTCAGCCGCTGGTGCGTCACAATCACCATACACGGCAGCCATCAGAACTTTAATATAGAACACACAATAACGACATCTTCGTCATTCATCATGGTCATCACCAACACCACCATCATCATTGTAGAAAATCATCATCATCTTCGTCGTCGTCATTATCATCAAATGATCACCATCATCATCATCACCACCATCATCATCATCATCATCACCGCCATCACCATTATCATCACCAATAACATCATCACCATCATCATCACCAACATCACCATCATCATCATCATTAGCATCATCATCACCATCATCATCATCACCATCATCACCATCACCATCATCATCATCATCATCATCATCATCATCACCATCATCATCATCATCATTAGCATCATCATCATCATCATCATCACCATCATCATCATCATCATCATCACCACCATCATCATTATATAATCATCATCACCATCATCATCATCACCATTATCATCATCACCATCACCACCATCATCATCATCAATATCATCATCATCATCATCAATAACATTACCACCATCATCATTCATTATTACTATCATCATCATCATCATCATCACCATCTCATCAATACTGGTAATCATACATTATAGGTTGCAATAATTTTATTAAAAACCAACCTTGCGTTAAATAGGGCGAGCGTTTTGCTACCGAGACAAAACGTTTTGACACCGATGTTTTCAACTAACATTAAAAGAATGTGATATGATAGTACACGATCGGTACCAGTCACATTGTTCGCGACAAATACCATTAAATACCCAAGATAAAGATAAAGTTTGTTTGTTTAACGACGCCACTGGAACACATCGATCATACATCAGCGGTTATTGGACGCATGGTTACATTGACACATGGTCACAGAGGAAACCAGCTGCCGCCACATAGGCTACTCTTCTTCGACAGAATAACATACACCACGGAATTTGATAAACCAGTCGTGGATCACTGGCTAGAACGGAAAATAGCCCATAAAATGTTTTGCGCTGTGGAGAATAGATCTATCGACCCATCCCGCCACAGGCTGACATTCTACCTGTAGACTACAAGACAGAATTCGGGAAACAACGGCGACAAAGACGCGATAACATGCACTAAATAACTACAGCCAGAACTAATCATGTACTGCTTGTTAGAACGGAACTAAACTTATGGGTCTACTGAAGAGGATCGATCCTTCGACCTCAGGTGGATGTTCCTACGGCAAGATCCAACTGCAATAACTGCCCCTTAAAAGAATCGATTTATTCAGTTCATTGCTCACGTATAAGAAAGACACTTGTTGCAGTATTATTGCCATAGCCGTGAGGCATTGCATGAGAGCAGGACGGAAATGAAAAAAAACCGTCACCTTCTTTCCATACTTGAAGGAACACACAATAAGTGACTTAGGCACGCGATAGAGCTTACAATGGGCATAATATTGAAATCTTAATTTTAACGCATCCCATAGGGGCCAACACAGTATAATCTATTCCTGTGGCAATACATAACACACTAATAGAAATAGATTTACACGAATAGCCAAACAATTAAAGCACTATATAAGAGTGGTAGAAAATCAACAAAATCATCGGCTTTCTATCAAATAAATCACATGCATAACATGTTGTAAAAAGGAATTGACCACTTTTATGGGTTTTTAATGCAAAATGAGACATTTTAATGTCGACAAGCTGTTGCTAAGCAACAGATTTTAGAAAGTGACATGCATGCAAAAGGTTTTGTCGTAACATCACGTAATTACAAATATTTTTTGAAACTCAGAGTTTTAGACTATTGCTATGACAACGTCGAAGGGATATTGCGACAAAGTAGAGCTGTGCGTATCCTGCTCTAGCGGTGGCACCTGTCGTAAGCACAACCATAATTATTGTTTATGCGCTGTCCGCGTACATGTAAAACAGGTCAAAGTAAGGTACTTCATTGGCCATCATCTATGTCAATGATGCGTCACATCATGAAATAGCCCCTGAATGTCTACCATAGAACGCTTTGAAAGTTTTCATCAGCCCATGGATGGTATAACCCTAATGAAACAACTTATAAGCTAGAAGGACATGGCGTTGCTTAAAAACAGCATTATTTGATAAATCAATAGATGGTGACCCGCTATCCCACTATTATTGAAATATATAAGTGAAATTGAACGTCTTGGCTAGATCTCTTTGTTTTGATATTACCAGGCTAGTTAGAAATCCTGATTCATATGCATAGAGAAACAAATCGGCTAACAGTGGGGCACAGTTGGTGCCCATGGGGATACCAATTTCTTGCATATATGTCCTATCAAAGAGTACAGTACACACATACGTCTTTGATATATCAATATTAAACTTTATGAAAGACAAAACTGAAGAAAGAAGCGTCTGGGTCTCAGAGAGCAATACATCCAAGTAGTACCTTGACTCTAAGTGAACGATTTACTGGTACAAGTTAATTCCCACTCTCACAATTATATACTATTAATTAGTTCACATTGATTTTGGACGATAGTTGAATACCTGGCCATTTTGGTAATCATTTCAAATGTAATGTTGAGCGGAAATGGAACTATTTTCAACATGGCTGTCATTAGTTGTCGCACAACCTGACGCCCGCGAGCCTTCTAGGCTTGACAAATCATTGTTAGATAATAATCTACAGGACAATGAGCTAAAACTCCTCCCACACAACCACACTTCATCAATCAGAAGGAAAATGAAGTAACCTAATTTTTATCCATACTGCTATTAATTTTAATTCTTAGTGTTTATTTGCACGCCGTACTTTAGGCTATTTCACTGGTCTGCACATCAATGGGAGGTGATACAATTTATCAATACTGGATGCTATCACGTTGTCAGTAGCCAGACAGTAATGTTTTCTCTCAACCGAATGTTTGGTTTCTGTCAGATTTGTTTAAAACTAAGTTCGATTCACAATGTAATATCTAACACAATTACCTCAATCTCGGTGTAATTTGACAAACAACATGTTCACAACTGCAGATCATTGTTATACACAATTACAGTCAACCCTGCAATAAACAGCCACGCATGGGACTAACAAACAGTTAGTGTACATAAGGTAGGTGTTCTGCATAAAGCCACTGTTCCGAGTTTATGGCATATGAAACTGATGGAGCATTATACAGTTGTCTTTCGCGAACGCATAACGTCATTCCTCTTTAAACAGTGGTTCTTGTGAGAAAATAGTCACGGGTATGTCGAAACATCCATCTAGACCTTCTCGTAAGGTAACAGTATACTCATTGTGATAAGAAGAGTGTTTGGAAACACCGACGGATGGATGGATAAGCGAAACATTCTGTAGGTGATATACCGTAGATTAGGAAAGCTAATTGAAAGGTTATTACGTACATTGTAATACTAATAATACAATATAATGTGTACAGAATTTACTTGAGTAAGTTGTTTGCCTGCATTTCAATGAAATTAGTTTGTTATTTGCCATGTAAAACTATTTTCTATTCGATTGGATTGTAATCTACTTCGTCTTTGCTACTTTAATAGAAAACTAGCCATGCTAAACAACGGAGTATACAATGCTTCGGCTGGAAAGGTGTTCTCTTTCCTCAAGGCTACACAAGTTCAGAAGAACCAAAGTAACCTTACACTTACAGCGAATAATTAATCAGGTTGACTGCATACTTCTGCTGGAGATATAATCGAATAATTCCCTAAATTAAATACGCGCATGATTAGTTTTGTTGTACCAAGCCAAGTCTAGCATCAAGGGACTTAGTACATATACGAAAAACATCATGGTGCCCATATACATCGTTTATCGGGAAGTCAAATGCAATCAAATGAAAGAAGGCTGAAGGGAAGTGGTGTGTGTCATCAAAGGATGGACAGTGCCTGCTTTTTTTTTAAATATTTGACGCTTATTGGTTATCTATGGCTTAGTCCCATATTCAGAGCAACCCAAGATGTTAGTTGCTCTTGAACTGTCAGCTAAGCCCATATTGATACTTAAATATCAAGCTATTATTTCCGGAAGCTAAACAATTAAGTATGTTTAGTAAGAGATAGGAAAACTTGTAATTCCTTAAGGCAACACGTCCAAGAGATGCGAAGTGTCAGAGTAATTTTACAGTGAATAATTGTTCCAGTCTGAAGCGCACTGTGACTGCAAACATCAATGAACAATTTCAGAAATGCAATTAGGGCAGGGATGGTTTTCTTATTCGGAGAGTCTAGTCCATATACGGACTTGCACGCAAGAAAAATGTGGCTAGATTAACTCTTAAAAGGTTTAACAAGAAACCAAAAATTAAAAGAAACTAGAACTAAGACTGAGCTACTTAGGCCTAATATGTGGCAACGACAAAAACATAAATCTTTAAAATTTTAGATATAATCTTGATGATATTCACCCCGTTTCGTGACCCTTAACACTGACCTTTGTTATACTTGTAGTGGGACACTGGTCGGTGTTAATGATGTATACATGTCCATTGAAACTTGCCAAGTACTCATTAGGGTTGGAGCCGATGTAAAATATACATGTCCGATAGGACCGCAAGTCCGGTTATATCATAACACAATGGACTAAATAATAAAATGATTCTTTACGGAATGAAACTAATAGCCGGATCCATAAAACGAGTTATTACCTACAAGTCTTAAGAGTTAATGTAACAAAACTATGTGGTTTATGCAAGTCTGATGTGGACTAAGAATCCTATGTATTTAGGTCCTATAGCATTATACATGGTTTCGGACCTATATTCCTACAGACTTCTATTCCTTTTACACCGGTATTACGATTCAAAATTCCATTTCCTTGAGCAGAATTCGAACTCATAAGTACCAGTATTTTATCGACACTGGTACGTATTAATACAAAATATGTTTGATTATTTCTCAGGTCTTTATACAATTGATCAACGTTGAATGCTATGAACGTGTTCGTAACCAGATTCTCATGCTTTGATTTAAACAGATTAGCTTAACAATAAGATCGATGCACAATGTACAGAGAAGCCGTTGCTCATCAAACATATAATGCAATTATTTCGGGTTTGATGTTGTCAAGAACTCCTGATCATTGGTATCTAGAGAATTACTGTCAAAGGGTTTGGGAAAATACAAGAACGACTCCTTAAGACAGGTGGAAGCTGAATATAGGTGACCGCTAGAGCAAGTAGTTATAATAGATGTCTGTTTATAATAGCATCTATGTAAATGCATCTTATCGGTAGCTCATTAGACACATGCAAGCGCACCTGTGCGGGGCCAGTTTGGGGCGAGCAGTGATATACTGATAGAGAAATAAGAAGCATTCTCTCACAGACAGGACAGCACGCACCACGTCCTGTCATATAACAGTAGTATATTGGTGATTGGAACGGGAAATAACCATACGAGTCCATTAAGGTGGATTGATCCTTCGACCTCCCGAATCTCAGTCGAAGGCTCTTTCGCTGAGCTACATCCCGCTCCTTTGTTGCTTTAGATTAAGACAGCTAATGGGATGGCTATTGCATACTGTTAATAATACAATATAATTCTGTTTCCTGTAAACAAGTTTTTCTAGTTGATTCAGATACTAAACAATGGCGTATACAATGCTTTAACTAGGAAGGCATTCCAATCTCTCAAGGGTAAACGAGGTCTGAAGAACCAACGGCATACTTGTACTGGAGTATAATATAAACAAATGCTTTTGTAAATAAAACAAGCTCATTGTTGGTTTTCTTGTACGAACGTCTAGCATCAAGGGACTACATAGGAAGAAAAAAAAAGAAATTAGATAAAAGGAAACTGAAAGGAAATTGTGAGGAAGGACAGTGCATTTTTTATTCAACTATTACGTATTATTTATTTCTTCAATGAAAATTCAGATGATTTTAAAAACTAATGTTTGTTATTCCGCCCGGGCATGCGAGTGGTGCATCCACTGTATGTGTCATGTCTTGACCTATGAACTGTTATGGCTAAGACTGTATTGATTCTTTAAAATCAAACTAGTATGTCTGCAACCTGAACATGTTTGTGTGATAAGAGAGTAGTAAACTACGTAACTCCTGATGTCCACACGTCAACGAGATGCGAAGTGTCAGGTTAAGTTTACAGTAATTGTTCCAGTCTGAAGCACACTTTGACCGTAAACTGTTTCCAAAATACCATTAGCGCATGGATGGTTTTCTCGTGTGCAGAGTTTTGCCCACGTCGAGGAGAATGTTGCTGTATTAATATAACTCTTAAATCTGTTATCAAGAAACCAAAAGAAAAGAAACCTGAAGTCAGACAAAGCTTTCTAAATGGCAGCAATAAACTACAGAACTATTTTTTTTGGGATCTAATAATTCTTTAACGGGATAACCAGGGGCCGGTTTAATATAGAGGTTATAACGTCACTAGCGACAGCGTTATGCATGGCATTACCCTACGATTGCGTAAATGACTATATTTGAGGACAATGAAGCGGTCACAGTGGTCAATTTAGTATCATGGCCGCTGTTATCGATATACACAACTGTGGAAGCGCAATCGTTAGGACAATGTTACGCTATCGTTGTGTTAAGCAACGCTCATTAAACAGGCGCCTGGACAATAATAATAATGTTATGAGCTCGTAAGTCTATCAGTTGTCGTGTGGCGAAACCCCGAGTGCTGTGTCCTCACCTAGACATGCCTTGTCTTAAACTTCGGGTAGTGTCTAACTAATAACAAGTTTATAAGCACGTCCATATCACTTCCTAAATAGAATGGAGACAGCTGTATTGAGTTCAAACAATTTGCGATAATTAATTATTGTTGGGTCTCCTGTCGCACATAAACATATCCGTTTTACATTGTCCGCTGTGCGTAGCCACAATACGTTTGGCTACAGTAACACCAGCATTACAACACAGTTATTTTCCATTTTACAACAAACCACTGATGCATACACCATGTACTGAATTGTACCAACAAATCCAACGTAATCTATGTAAAATTCTATTTGACGGTGAACTAATCAAGCGATGTCTGTCACGTGACAGACTTTATCATGTCATAGATCGGCTATCGCCTTTGTTTAGCCAGTCCATATTCTGCCATTTTGATCGGTTGATTGGAGATTAAAAATGAATATGCATGTAAATGAATCCAACAATCTGTCTCATTTTGTATTCATGTTAACGAGAGTCGCGACTATGTTATATTAATAGGACTTAAACGAGCACTGACTGTGAATAATTATACAGATTTGTCAAAACATTCTGTCAGTTTGAAAAGCTATTTTAAATGCGCTTTGTTGCACTGAGACACACATTGGTTTTTTGCTACGAACTCGTTTATTTTTAATTCAATTCTACCACATTATGAACGAGTTGTGAACAAACGTTATATTCGTCTCCAGGGTATAATGGGTGTAATGAACGTTTTGTATCGATATAATAAAAAACATTAAATTTGTGTTATCAATAATTTAAACTATTTAGAGAAATTTCCCGAATTGTAGGCAAAAGTCCATATTAAGCTGCTATATACAACCATTGATATCCTAAGCGTAAAGTGTTGATTTTAATCATTTAAAAATCCCTATTAGCTTAAAACATTATTTGCGTACATAATGTCGAATTCGCACATAATGTCGAATCCGTCTTATACCCAGGAATTTAAATTTAGATTTAAATAATGTAGCACCTATCAGTTATAACTAAATTTTAGTTTTACCTTAAAGTTAATGTGTGGCGGGATATGTCATAGTTGTCGCTGATGAATGATCATACCATATCGAGCGAGTTGCATCTTCGAACATTAAAAATATTGCTGATTAGGCTTAATTCTTGCTGTTTGTTAAACTCAGGAACAAAACTGAATAATTGCGTCTGATGTTTTTGCTTTTCTTGCAGATTGTTGAAATCAGAAACCAAAGCGACCAATTGCGATTGATATTCCAGGCACGGGCCGAGTGTTTTCTCAAGATGAACAGATCATGTGAGTTCCATGCATGTACCAAGATACAATGGTTACCCTGGTTATAGGCAAATTTATCATTTTAAAAAGTAAAGCAAGACAATCTGCTCAATCACTCTCTGCTTCATGCTTGATAAGTCGTAAGGATTTGCACGTTTTGGATAATAATTCTTCAATCATAATGAGGAAGATCCATTTTGTTTGGAGTGTCCTTTAAGGTGTTTTCATACTTTATTACAGCAAAGTTTAGTGATAACAGTCGTCGCTGCGCGGTGGTGTGGGACAGACTACTCTGTTGGGATGAGGCGCCACCTGGAATCAAGATGTCACAAAGCTGTCCCAACTATATCAACGGGTTTTACACCGAACGTACGTCCTTTTGCTATGTTAATACGGCCAAAGTAATAGCCCCAGTTCTTACCATTTATTACATATGTGTGCATCATTTATTATCTGTTCTATAATATACTATCACTTTTCCCACTCTTAATAATATTCTCAATTCATAGAAAGTCGTGGTACCAACAGGAAACGGATTCTGTGCTTTCTCATTGTAGCGAAACGATGCATTTAATGACACTAATTATTATTTGACACTGTGGCAACCAATGACAACCAATGACAACCAATGACAACCAAAATACAACCACAGTCTTCATTATCTCATATTTTTGCTATCAAACCTCTTATGATTTTGCCCAATGACTACTCAAATACAAATTTAAGTTTACGAAGGTCGTAGGCCTATTTTTGGTTTTTCAATACAAAATAAGATAAATGACTGAACATGGTGATGTTGAAAAAAAAACCAGAGTGTCTAAGTGTCCTTGGCCTATATTTATTCAAACTTATCTGAAAGTAAACCACCACAATTTGTTTTAATATAATTATTATACACTTTGTGTCTTCCGGAGTCTTTTAATACATACACATAATGTCTTTCCAAGTCTGGGTTAACAGTCGTTATAGCTGTAGTGTAATTATGAGAAAATGGAGCAGCTTTGTATGTGCAAAATAGAGATCCCCATGCGATGTGTCGTGTCTGTTGTCACTGTGTACAATACTGTGTGTGGAATTATTTAATCCCTATCATTAGTTACTCTCTTATGTCGTTGACCAGTATACTTTATATACTTTATTGCCATTAATATTTATCTTGAATTGTATAATAGTTGATGTACGTGCATCTCTCGTGGTAACTAACAGTGTGGTTTAGAATGCACAGTAAGCAAGATATAGATATAACGTAAGTTCTGAGCTAGCCGTGAAAAACTTCAACTCAAAATAAAGACAATAATTATGTATAATAAGGAATTATATATAACTATGACATTTTTCTGTATTAATTGTGTGTAATGTTCGACTTTTAAAAACTTTTTCTTTGTTTCGATGTAAACACTGATCAGACACACTAACTGTGCTTGAGACCGGTACTACCATTGGGGCAGGATACGCCCTTTTCGTGAACACATGACATCGACTCGGCTTTGGAGTATTATCTCTTCGACAGTTTTGTTCAGAAATATGCATTTACCTATATTTGTGGTTTTGTCTTTTAAATTCCATTGGTCGTTTACTGTGTTTTAGATCACGCCGAGAAATACTGTACACTGAATGGAACATGGTTTGTACATCCGGCCTACAACAAAACATGGACCAACTTCAGTCAATGTCAGGAACCACCAGATGACCTTAACGATCTAGCAGTGTGTAACGTTAATACTATTATTACTATTCTGATTTCTTACAACGAGACAGTATTTAATAACAGAACAGGGGCTTGTTTCACAAAACATCGTAAGTCTAGTTTACGATTAGTTGTGGACGTAAACGTAAGTAGAGAAATTTCGATCGCTAA